>JAKCPI010025872.1:0-11367 GCA_023213315.1 Euborellia annulipes | reverse complement strand
CCCAGAAACCCCAAGGGCCTGGGAGGCCCTCTTTGTGACTTTGTGTTTGTAAAGTGGTTCGAAAAAAAAAAAATAAGGCATAAAAAATTTTTTTTTTTTGAAAACCTTAAAAATACCTTTATTATGATTAAATGGAGGAATACTAAAAACTTGAATTGAAGAAGCTTTTTCTGAGAGCTATTGAGAAAAAACGAGTGACCGGGCCTGAAAGGCCCTGGTTTTGCGTTTAGGTTAAATAGTGGGCGGACCAAGTTGTGCGCCCGGCTTAGTCCGACCCTTTATTTTTTATTTATTTAAAACATTGTCAAAAATAGAGCTTCACAATTCTAGAATGGGAAAATTAGTCATGTTAGGTGCGAAAAAAACAAATAAAATTTAATTTTAAAATATTTTCTTAATCACTTTTGGTACAATTTCTAGAAACATTGAATTAAGCCAATAAATAAAAGAGCAAATGAATTTCTTTAATTTATCCAGAGCAAAGACAACGACGATTGTGTCCTGTGTTAAATGAAGAGGAAGTGAAGGAGGAAGGTACCAAGCGGCTAATGGCATCCGCTTTGTACAGTAATTGCTTAATGGAGAGCCCCTCTCCTATTCTTGTTCCTCCCCCATTCCGTTCTCTATTATAATATATCATGCTGGATATAATATAGAAAATATATATAGAGAGAGAATAATCCCAAGAATTTATAGTATCGTAACAACATCTTTGAGGACATTTTATTTAATTAAAAATTGCGTATTTTCACTTCAAATTTAGAAATCAGTTTGTACACATGTAGGCTAATTCGTTACCTAATCTTTATATTCAATGAAATTTCAATTTTCTTATTAAATTTAACATTTATTTCAGCGTTCTACTTTAAATTCTATTTTATTCTCCTCGTTTTAGTTTTATTCATTTCAATGCCTTTTTTATCTCCTTTACTGTTCACTGGATTCCATTACATTCCTCTACTTTTCTATCAATTTTTTTTTTTTTTTTTTTTTTTTTTTATTTTATCAGAACTTATGTAACTTTCAATTTGGAGAAAACTCACATTTGTTTTTGCTTTTGGTTATTTGTAAAAACACTTCTCTTGTTTATTTCGACTTTTATTAAGGTGTTAGTCAGTAGAACGAACCTTTTCAAATCTTTCAAGTCGAGGATTCACTAGCTTTTGAAGGTATTTTTACCCCTTTTTATCCACTTTCTTTGTGAGCGTAGTCTGCCAAACCAATATTTTTTAAATTAATAAATTATCTTTTTTAATGCATTTGCTTGGGAATAGCTACTTTTAAGAGAACACTTCTGACAGCTAAGCATTTTGGTTGCCTAACGATAAGGCTTCACTCTCGAGCACATCAGGTACTTTTGGTGCCGACTGTATGTGTTTCATTTATTAATACTTTTAGTTATCATGATATGGATTTGAACTTGAATTGGCTTCAGGATTACAAGCTTATCCGCTCGGTTAATCCCCTTCTCATATGTGTCCAATATTGGATAGGAATTTTTTGTTTATTTTCATTCTCGCTCTAATAAAAATTAGTTTAGAAAAATATTAATTGAAAATAACTGAGGTAAAAAAGATAAGAATAATATGCGTTTCTGGGTTCGATAACATCTCGGGAAAATTAAAAAGAAAAAACCGGCATGTTATGAAAAAGTAATTAAATAAGAAAAGATTCACTTTCATAGAAAAGAGAGCGAAAGAGAAATGATATACGATATATTAAAATTCCAATATATAATATATCGGCACATAATAGAGAGTAAGAAGAAAGAACGGAGAGAGAGAGGAAGAGGAAGTCTCAATATCCCGACGCCGAAGCCCGCACCCGAGCTATAATATAATATTTCGATAAAAATTGCATTGGGTGAATAATAAAAAAAAAAAAGGAAAAATTCAATTTCATGGTTTTATTATGCAGTCACACCAAAGGGAAGAGGAGAGAACGAACCAAACCCAATACCAAAAGAACGAACCCATCGGGATTGAATTATTAGTGTCCGGCTCGTAAATCAGAATACGATATATATACTAGCACATAGGGTGATTTGAAATACCGGAAGGCAAACGCAAATGTAATTAGAATACACGATCTATTTTCATTTTTTAATGCGGAATACGTTGGCACAAAAAAAAATCGCCTTTTTTTGGATAATTTGTATAAATTTATTATTTTTTTTGCAAAAATCTTTGATTACCATGATGTTACAAATCTCTAGCACATCTCTAATATAATTATTCCATTGTTTTTTTTACAGCCACGATCTGATATTCTGTTTTTATGAAAGAGGGTGGAAATCTTTATTAGAAATTTTCTATATTTAAACCAGGGAAGTTTCCATTAAAATTTTAACTATAACGCTCATAGGCTACTTACAAACTCTATTACTGTGGAATTCAGCTTGTCAAACAATAGGCAAAAAATGTTTTCAAATTCATAGAAGCGGGAATCTAACGTCTACGTTTTGACGTGTTGACGTCACTCTCCCGCTTCTATGCATTTTGAAAACATCATTTCCACAATGTTTGACACGGACACTCCACCAAATCATTTTCTTTTTGTACTGAAGATGACCAAATTAGATGTCGGTCGAAATGTCTACTAAATAAAGTAAAAAATATGAGAGTCCATTTAATGCTCGTTTGAATCTTCGAACATTCCTTATAATTTTTATTCGAAACTCCTCCCTCACGCTGTTTTTTCAGCAAGGATGTAGGAAAAAAACACAAAAAGTTTTTTATTTTTTCAGAGTTTCGAATTATAATTCTCTCAGCATCACTCATTAGTTTTCAAATTTATAATTTTTAGATAAAAAAAATTTTCTAATAGGAATTTTGTAACAGGGTGATGACTGTAGAGTAGATGTTTAAAGAAATATAAAAAAAGAAGAAAAAAAAAACAAGAAGAACATGCAGCCAATGTACTTTCTTTATTGATAGCCATTCAGTCCAAGGCTAACGTTTCGATCCTAGATTTGGAACATCACCTGAGCTGGGGGCTGTGCCAAAAAGGCAGATATGCTTTCCCCGAAACGGGAAGGCTTCATGTGCTATAATGTTGGATCCAAACCTAAGATTGAAACGTTAGCCGTGGGCTGAATGTCATTAAAGAAACTACAATGGCTGCATTTTTTCTTCTTTTTTTACCTCTTTCAACAATAGGAATTTTTTTTTCTTGATTAAAGAAATTTTCATAATTTTTCAATTAATCATAAAAAATCATATTACGAAAAAAATCTTTAAAATGCCTAAGTTAGAACTTGAGATACAAATTTAGAGTTTCACTCCTAATCTCCTTTAAGGGGAACTTTATTTAATTATTTATTTATTTTTGCCTTAGACCAAATTACATTGATAATAATATAAATAAACAGATTACAAAAACATTAACACTTATATAAATTATTTATATTAAAATTTGGTTCTTTTAATTAATCTCTCTAAATTCTAAAAAAAAAAATCTAAAGACCATGGTCTAGAGTCTCTTTTTTTTCCCTCTCCTGAGAGGATTTAACCCCTAAACCCTCTCCACTCTCGCTGAGCCACTGGAGACGAGGAAGCCAACAACTCATTCTCAATTTTTTAAAAGTGTATACGATTTTTTTCTCACATTATTTGAGCTGTTAAAAACCAGAACTGTCGATTGATATTTTTTTCTTCTCAATTTAAGTTAGTACCATTTCTTGGGCTTATATTATTCCTGATAATTTAATAATTATTATTATTGCTGTTTGATTAAATTATAACCATACTTTATTATAAGTAATTTTAAATTTTACTCGTCACATGAAAATAGAGAGTTAAAATATGGTTATTAGTCTCGAACGAAAATTATTGAGCGTTATTGGATGTAAGAAGTGATGTTTAAAAAATAACCCCCCTCCATTCTATCCACTCTCTTTACGTCAACCACCTTTTAAGAGCTTTCGATGTTAAATAAAAATTTAAAAATGAGGATAGAGAAGAGAGAAAGAGAGCAAATTTGTTTTCGACTACATTGATTCCAACAAGGGAAGGAAAGGGGTGGGGGTAGGGGTGGGAAGAGAATTGACTTTGTGAAGAAGAGATCGTCTATTCTGATTAAAAAAAAAATTGTGGTTGAAATTCCACCATTCCCCTTCTTTTTTAAAGTTTAACTTTGAAAGCCTATAACTTTGTCGCAGCTAAAAAATATATATATATAAAAAAAAGAGGAGAGATAAACTTATCGTCAAGGATCAGAATGATTAATCCCTTGACATACCATGCCATTTTTATTCTAGAGAAAAAAAAGAAAAAAAGAAAAATGCAAACAATTGTCTTTCTTCCATAATATACTCATATTACGAGAAAATCATTTTTACGCTGCATATGGAAGAATTCATAACTTCAGGAATTTTGTCGAATTTCGGAATTTCAAAGGGAAAATGTTTAGGACAGACGGACTTAGGGAATGAATGTAACCAAAGTACCCAACATAAAATATTGATATGATTTTACTAAATTAATAAGCAATGTAGGCTAGCTATATGGTCTACATGACAATTTATTACATATCAATAAATTTCTGCTGCCACGGCCATTTCGCCAATAGAATAAACAATTATTTATGGAGGAAAATAAGTTTGTATTCGCCCACGGGGCTTGGAGTAGTTGGTAGCGTGCCTACCTTCCATACCGAACGTCGCGGGTTCGGACCCCAGGCAGTCCGATGATTTTATTTGAGGCATTTGGATACCAAATGACTTAAATAAAAATGCCTGGACCCTCAAGAGATATTATCTCATAAATAACGGTTATCGTCAAAGTCTTAAATGGCCTAAGTTGCCGAAAAGACTGTGTGAATGTGAGTGTGAATGAGAGAAAAAAAAAAAGTTTGTATTCCTTGGAGCCTCCTATTTCTTAACACTTTTGCATGAAACTCAGCAAAAATAAATTTTTATTTTAATCACCTGGCTTGGTTCCGGGAATTCCGTTTCCATGAATTCAAACGAAAATCTATGGTAAAAATAAATCTCAAATTCAAACATGTCCATTCCACATCCAAACAAAAATCCCGACATTTTCTCGCTTAAATAAATAAACATTGGAGACGAAGGGGGATAATGATTTTTTATGAATTCCCAAAATTGACGGAGGGCTCAAGCCACAAGGGTGTAAGTAAAATCGAAACTTAATTAATTACATCAAATTATTCGCCCAACAACAAATATCTTCTCCCTACATGTAAGTAATATGTAAAAGGCGATGTATAAGTTAAGCACATAGGGGGTTTACTGGCCGTATCTATCCTATCTATCTATCCATGTAGTTTCCTCTCCCCAAACCATCTCTTTTCCTTCGCCAAGGCATTGACATGAATAATCCATTAGGTGGTTGTTGTGTTGGTTAGAGATTTGGCAACGCAGCATCAGATACATGAACAGAGAAATAGAGAGAGTAGGTAGAGAGACAACCTTACAAGTATTTCCCCGGCTGCATCCGAAACCAATATCAATAACGATAAATACACTCCCGGTATTGGCCTTGTTGGTTATTAACCCTACAGAATGAATCTTCTTTCTCGCCCCCTCTCACTATTAATAACTTCCTTGCTCTCGATTTATATACATGACAATAAAATAAATCGGATAGCCGACATCACAATGATGGTTTCTTTAATTCAATTTTCACTTTCTCTTACCTATAGACACCTATGTAACAAACGAGTAAAATTGTAGATAAAGTATTGGATTCATGTCGAGATTTTGATGAAAATACACGTTTTAAGGCTCTCTGAGTCCAAAAAAGTGGGTTTTGCAAAATGATCTGTCTGTGATCAAAATGAACAAATCTGGTGTGATAAAGCACAACATTTTCTTACCCTTCCATAAGAGAAAGTTGTCTTGTCACACCAGATTTTTTTGTCGAGATACCACCCATATCACCTAATACATCAAAGTAAAAAGTGTACTTCAAACAATTTCCAAGAAAATTTTTACAGATAGGCTTATAAAGGGCATATAAAAAATAGTTGATTTATGAATTTTAATCATATCTTTAATTTTGAGAAAATGAAAAAAAAAAAACTGAAAAAGTACAATCAGTTTCATAATTAACCGCCATCTCTAGAGAAAAGAGCCGTGAAGTTAGACAACAGTGCGCTTAGTTACCGCGGTGAATGTTGTCTCAAAAAATAGTATTGCAATATTAAAAAAAAGTTTATTTATTTTCTAAGCACTCTGGTTGTCTAACTTCACGGCACTATTCTCCAGGGTGGCAGTTTATATTGAAACTGACTGTTCACTAGTGAAGTACTAGTGCATTTTAGCTGATACAGACACAGACACACACACAGATCAATTTGCGGGACCCACTTTTTTTGGACTCAGTGGACCTCAAAACGTGTATATCCATCAAAATCTCGACATCGAATTTTTGACATGATCGCAATACTTTCTCTATATATTTCATATATAGGGAGTGAAAAGCTAGGATGTTGAAATGTCTTACTTAAGTTAGCTACTCCCACTCAAGAACAATGAAATTTACTTTTCAAAACTTGTTTTTTAGAACATTTTATATTTTACGAGATTCTTAATCAAAAAATATTCATCTTAATTAAATTTTATTGCGGAGAGTTTTTACCAAATTAAAATAATATTCTTTTTTTTTGTTGAAAAAATAATTTACACATTCTTACCCTCTCTTTGGGGTAATAATTAAGCAAGCGCATAATTAAGGTTTTTTTTTTAAGAAAGTTGAAAAATACTATAAAATATTTTTATTAGGCTATATCTTAAAAAACTTGTTTTCTCTTGATTTTATATATTTATATTGAAACAGAATATAAATTATTACAAAGTCAAACCATCCATCGTCTATCGCTAAGCTCGCACATGAATTTTCTTTTATTCCCAAATTTAATTTTTTATTCATTAAAGAAGTTAATGTCTTTTCTTAATGGTGTTACAAAAAGCTTCCGCTTCTGTGGAGGCATTAGAAATAATTGTTTGTATCTAGAAAAGAAAATAAAGCTTATTAAATATTATATTTTCTAGGATTTTATCATTTATGTTTTTGAATCCGCCTATTTAAAAGTTCTTTAATAGACGACATGTATCGTTTGCTGCCTATAAAGAAGGCGACCAGAGGCGACCAGATTCATAAAACTCGTCCTACTCAATTAATTGTTATTTTTATTTCTGGGGCCCTTGTTAAACGTAAAGATTTATAAAAAATTGTGGAGGATATGATTTTTCACTTTTAGTTTTTCTCTTATTACATTTTCAGTCTGAACTTATTTTATATACATTATATAGGTCTGATATCGTATTATTATGATTACTATAAATTAGAACAAAACGATTGTTCGACCATCTGCTGCAGCTTCACTGATAATATCTAATAAATAACCGCCCCCCCTCTCATGATGATCATCATTATCATTATCATCCCCGTGACAATCATCACACTCAATATTTATTACAAAATATCGTTTGATACACTCCAACTCTCACTCCCGCATCGTTCCATTCACAAACATACTCGATCTCATATCCACTTCAATATCATAAAGTATTCAAACACAAGTGATTTGAAAATCACATGAATGACTAATTCTCTTTCGTTATACGGAGATACAAATAAAAAATAATTTAATATAGAACTGGAACTGTCATATGTATTGTAATTTATAGAATAAGAAAGGAGTTCTTGTGACATCCCGTTTTATGGTAGAGACGTAAAGAAGGTTTCCTCTCTGATGCATTCTTCGAAAGCAATAACTGCTAAGGAACTCCCTCTAAAGTGTTTATTAAAACTTTTGTGGTTGGTATTATTATTATTATTATGGGAGTTTTTAGTTATAGACCACATTTTTTATTAATTATTTATTAAAAATATAAATATTGTACAACATTTCGACTGCTTATTCTGCGTTTTCAAGTACTGTGCATTTGCTGCGGCTCAAGTGAACTAACTTCAAAGAGACCGTTATTCTACGTGCAACTTATATACAAAGACATCACCGCCATCTACAGTCATTCCTATGAAGTTAGATACAAATTTTCGCGCTATCTACACTCATTCCCATTAAATTAGGCACAATCACCAAAGCAAGTGTTTGATTTTTTTTTAACATAGATGGTACAAAATATTATTATTATATTCCCTAGAAGAGCTTGGATAAAATAAGCTTAATAGAACTAGTCACAGGATTAGTTCATTAGCTCGGAAGGAGGAGGAGTTAAAGATAGGAAATAAGGTAATTCAAGGGGTGTCGGTAAAGGGCTACGGCCTGAAGCCGGTTGGTTTTGAGGTGTGTTTCTTCGTGCACAAAAGCAGCTCCGGTAAATAAACGGGAATTCCGGTAGAAATTTCAAATAATAATAATAATAAGAAAGAAAATGAATAAAAGATGTGAGTATTGTTTGTAACAAAACAGAAAAATATAATTCGTAATGCTTTTCCACCGCGTAAAACGAAATCCGTGGATAAAAGATCAAGGCCAACTTTGATTATAACAGCATATTCACCTTATTCTTTTTATTATCAATTAGTATGAATAGAATAATATGTTTTATCTGTCGCCGCTCTCTCTTTCTCTCTCAATTCGGAATGACATGGAATATTAAAAGCCAAATGGGCCCCAATCTAACAGCAACACTTCCCCCACCCCATCCCGGCTAACTAACAACAAGTTCTAATTAAAATTGGCCCACTCAATGAATATCAAATGCGAAAAATGATTTATATATTTAAAAAGCTATTAAATTGAATCAACTTTTGCCAAGTACGAGAAAAACACACACACACGCACACATAAACAATACTCTCAATTTCAATCATTCTCTTCCCCCCATTCTTTTAAATAAATGCTACTAAATTATAAAATATCATTGAAGTGTCTATATATAAACATACTCGTATTTTTTTTGTAATCAATGACACTTATGTCGATACATTTGACTTTAATTAAAAAAAAAAAAAAAATGTATTTCCTTCTTAATTCTTTGATATTATAAATGGATGGTAATAAATCCATCTCTTTGTGTGAGATTTTAGTAATATTTAAATGACCCCAATACGTCTGGTAAATAAAGAAAATAACAATATGGCAAACAAAAAATTATAATTTTAATTTAATAAATAATAAAGAAGACTCTAATCTGGGTGTTTTTTAACAACCAATCATTAGAAAATTTTGAATGCCTTTAAAAAAATAAAGAATGGAATTTTATATCAAAGAGAGGAGGTTGAATAAGACGGAGGCAGCTGAGGATTGATAAATCCAAGTCTCAATTGAATTACTTGGGATTTTTCTCTTGGTCTCTGGTGTTTGGGGGGAACCAAAAGAGAGAGAGAGAGAGATAGAGGCCCATCCTTAAGGGATAGAGAGAGAGAGCCGGGCAACAACAAGCTCTTTGCTTTATTTTGTGATTAGAGGGCTGCCCTGAAGCATCTTAAGGGCGCCGCGAGTTGACACACCCCCGGAATAGTTAATGGCTCACTCTCTAACGCCCTTTAATCCCTCCAGAAAATATTTTAAAAAAAGTTTAAATTATTAAATCATTTCGATTTTTGTTAAATATAGAATTAATTATCCAAATTGAATATAATAACCTAAATCAGAAATTTATTATTATTAAATAATACCATTGACAGTATATCTCAATGCTTGTTTTTAATTAAAAAATTATATACGAATATTATTATATAGCCTATATATTTTTATTTTCAGTGGAGAAATAAATCCGGGGCGCTGGGCCTTGTAATTAATTACCGATTGACAGTTTCGATATCGTTTGAAAAGAGGATCCCTCGGCTGCTCATTTTCTATATTTTTATGAAAGCTGTCTATATTTTTGAAAGATTAACTTTTCAAACAGTTTGACATTAATTGATCTTATAACAAACTCAATTCATGGCAATAAAGCAGTGCGTGTGTTTGTGTTCAAGTTGAAATTGTTTTCAATTCAGAGTGTACCGTAATTGACAAATATAGATCCCCTTAAATGGACCTTACAACACAGGTCTTTTCACTTTTTCAAAAACAAAAAAATCTGACACACCATACATCTTTCTCTTACCTTCGGTAATTGAATGTTGTGTTCGGTGCTTTATTAGAAACACCTCGGCAGTAAGTTAGAGTCAAAATTTTCTTACTAAATATATAATTTTCTTAGCCTTAAAATAAAATTAAGTTCTAATCTTAGCACAGTGGTAGAAGTCTCGCTTCGTATTCTTCGGCTCAGAGTTCGTTTGAGCGGCAAATTTTTTTTCATTTTAATAAGTAGTGTAAATATCCTCAGATGGGCAAATAATCTAATAGAAAAAATTTATAAATGGCTATATTTTCGCAGCGAATGAGAAGTAAATTCTAAATAAATATTTATTCCAACAAGCACATTTAGATGATGATAAAATTTTTATATTTGTGTGAAATTTTAACGATCATAAGAAGTAAATATTGTATTATATCAATATATTAATCTTTTCAATATTAACCTCTGTACGCTAATACAAATCTAAATAATGTTTAAACAGCATATTGAAATCAACTTGGCCCTGGCGGGCGGCGTCTCGTACGCGTTTAGTAGTTAAACATTTTTGAATTTGCCTCTCCGACTCCGCCCTCTCTGAATTTCGCCAATCAGTGCTATCCCTGAGGCCTGATTGGCGGGTTCACACATCGGACACCGGTTTAAGGACTTTATATATAAGTATGATGATATTAAAATTGCATTTCTGGCTGTCTATCTTACCATATAGATTAATTTTTTTTTATAGCAAATTTAATATAGTTTGCACGATTTCCTTTTATTTTCAAATATTAACACCAGCATGTGGCTTTGTCCACTCCTAAAAAGCCCCAGTTCATAATGGCCTACTTAACACCACTCAGGAGACTATTTCTTGAGTAAAGCAAAATTGATAAACGCACATCTCTATAAACCAAAATAATTAACCTGCTTTAAGCTTTTTTTGTAATTAAAATATTTTATTTTTTATTTAACTTTATCTCAATTTATATAAGAATTTTGTTTTTCGCCATCCTATATTATTATTTTATTTTTTCGCTCTTTTGAAATGTCACTTTTAATTTTTCATCCGAATTTAACAACTTAATTCATCATATTCACTTTTATGTGTATAATCCAAATGGTTGGAAATAATTGCCTCTCACTCTCTAATGGAGAGTTAATCAATAATAATGCTTCAACCAAGAAGGCTTTCACTCAAAAGAATAAAAAAAATGAAATTTCTATTTGTTTTTAATTGGGAAAATCCAATTAAATTTAACTGCCAATATATTTGTATTAAAAATTTACTCTATATTTTGTATAGATAGATATAAAGATCGAAAGGCATTTCTAAAGTTGGAATTTTTTAACTATAAAATTAAAAGTAA
>JAKCPI010025871.1:0-31592 GCA_023213315.1 Euborellia annulipes | reverse complement strand
GCCAAGGGCGGATACAGAGGGTTTTTCAGGGGGGTTATCTGGTGTGACTGGTAGCACAGCACACAATTTTTTCATTTTTTCTTTCTTTTGTTAATTTAAAGCTTTTCAAACAAGCAAAATTAAAAAAAATATATATAAAAAACAATTCCCCTCCCCCTCACTCTTTGAAAAAATTTCTACGGGCGCTGTTGGTTTAAATATAATTACCGTCCCACTTAATTATTTATCTATTTTATCTTCTCTTACCTCTATATATGTTAATATGTAGAGAGAGAAAGTATTGGTTTCATGTCAAAAATTCGATATCGAGTTTTTTTTAGGGATATACACGTTTTGGGGTCCCCTGAATCAAAAAAGTGGTTTTCCCGATACCACTTTACACTTGTACTTTGAAATGGTTGCCATGGTAACAAAATATAAATATCTAATAAATTTTACATGCATCTTGAATTCTAATATATCGGCGGAAACTAAATATATGTCGACACAAAAAATCTGGTGTGACAAGCGCAGAACACAACTTTCAGTTGTGTGCTGTGCGCCAGTCACACCAGATTTTATTATTATTATACAATGAAGAAAGTTGAAATATTTTTTTTATTTTCTATATCGAGAGGGGTTCTACTCAGATGTCCCAACCGGGTCCGAAATATCAACATAAAGGATTAGGGCCTAATGAAAAAAATTTATTAATTAGCTCGCGCTTTCTTTTTCCCTCTCTCTGTCTTGAATAGTACAAAAAATTATAAATCAACCTTGGTTTATATCGATACGATAAGTCATAATTTTTTTGATTATTCCCTCTGTGTATTTATTTAAAATATTCAAAAGAATAAATAGAAAATAAAAATATTCAAATATTTTTTTGTCAGAATTAAAAAAAAAAAATTCCCTTGAATTATACGTTGTCATTCATTGATTGTGTATCGATTTTATTAAATTAGCAATTTAAATTTACATTAAAAATTCACTATACTCTTTCGAGAGGCCTTTATTACTATGTATTTGTTTGTACAAGTTAAATTGTCATTCTTATAACAAGCCGACTATACAATTAGCGTCCCAAATATCCAAAATCCCTTAATTAAAGCGTTAGTTGTTTATTTTAAATTAGCACTAAATTACGATTCCACTTTAAATAATTTGACTGGATTCGAATTAGAAGGTAAAAGCTATTAAAATTTATTGACATTATGATGTCTAAAGGTAACAAGCTCGCGTCTTTTTTTTGGAGCCTTGGCTACACAAACGTGACTCGAGGCGAAAAAAATAAAATAGGAAGGGAGATGTAGTAGGGGAATGGAGTTGAGTCCTCGGTGTTACATACAAACATACACACAAACGCACGGCTAATCCGATGGCATCGGCTGATAAGAGGCGACCACGAATAAACAATATGTCAGAGGAATGAATGATAGCGTGGATCCCGAGGGATCGTGGGAGGGGGGAAACAAAAAGGATGACTACTACTAACAAAACAACGAACATCGACCCTCGTTTGGGATGGGTCCTGTCCGTTCACACGCAGCTACCATCCGGATGGTGTTAACATCTCTATAGGGTATTGTCCAGGCTGCTTAGGCTCACTATACATAATGGAAGATATCAAAGAAGACAAGCAATTACATCCACCTGAGGTTAATTAATATTAGTGGAAAGGAAAAAGTGTTTGTTATCAAATTTGAAATGCTTGCCATTCTTTTAAACAAATCATTTATTTTTCGGGGGTAATCAAAAAAAGTTTTTTAAACAAGATTAGAAAATTGGAAACGGAATAACAAAATTATAGTAAAGGAAATAAATAGGTCATCTTATATCAAAACTTGTTTCGTTTAGTAATTACTCTATTAAATAAAAAAATATGGTATGACTGGTTACACAGCGCACAACTTTTTCTTATCTTCGGAATCGAAAGTTGTGTTCTGTGCTGGCACACCAGATTTTTTTGTGTCGAGATATATTTAGTTTCCACCGATATATTAAAATATAATTTGTAAAATTTATAAACTTGGGAAAATATTTATATTTTGTTACCATGGCAACCATTTCTCCTATCTTTCCTTTGAAGTAAAGGGTAAAGTATGCTTCAAACATTTTTGAGAACAAATTGAGAATATACATTTTAAAGAGCATCTAAAAAATAATTGATTTTTGAATTTTAATCAAAATCGTTGGAGCAAATTTAGAGAAAATCGAAAAAACTGAAAAAGTACATCAGTAAAGTACTAGTACTCTTTGGCCAATTTTGTTCAAAAGCTTCGTGTTACGTCCCAGAGGGTACCTAACTTAAATATAAAATTTCAATTTCCTAGCTCTTTTCGTTTTTGAGATATTTTGTTCGCAGACAGACACCCAAAACACACAGACAGACAATGTCGCGAAAAACCACTTTTTTTTTTTTGATTCAGGCGACCTCAAAACGTGTATATTCCATCAAAATCTACACATAGAATTTTTGACATGAATACTTTCTCTCTATATATATTAACATATATAGAGGTAAGAGAAAGTAAAAAATATATTCAAGGAAAAAATCAAATAAATTAGTTCTCCTTAGAAAGTTCACACGCTTTCCACAGACTCTCTCGAAATTTAATTTTTCAGGGGGATGTTTGACTGTATAATATACGTACGTTGAAGAGTTGTAGTTGTAGTTTCTTTGTAGAGATTCAGGTTACAATTTATATCAGACGAACGCGTGAACTAGATTAGGATAATGGCTACTGCCAGTCAAGTTAAATACAAAATAATCTAATTTCTCAATGAAATTACGAGGACCCCTAAGAGACCTTTGGCGGGGCCCTAAGGAGGCCACTTTTATGGACTCAAGGGACCTCAAAAAATGTATTTCTATCAAAATATCGACGGCGAATTTTTGACATGAATCCAATACTTTTTCTCTCTTTATATAGGTAAGAGAAAGTAAAATTAAAAAGACAAAATAAAATCCAGTACTATTGGATTCAAAAATTACGCCGTCGATAGAGCCTTGATTTTTAAATTTTTTTTTTGTTTAATGTTTAAAACGACACAGGTGATAATTATTTTGTAGTCAATATGATTTTAAATAAATTTTGAACGGGAAGCAAACCGATGATTTTTATACTTTCTCTCTATATATTAACATATATAGGTAAGAGAAAGTAAAAAATGCATAAAATACCAAAATAATCATTGATTCATGTATGTATTAAAAATAGGCAAAATAAAATTATATTTTGTTAAATATTCAGTTGGAATCGTGAGTGTAATTTAAATCAAATTATAATCAATTCTATAAGATCATATATTTGAGATAACCTTCGTAAAAAAAATGAGGCAAGCCTTAATGTGCTCCAAATTTGGAGAGTATCCATGAATTATAGAGGATAATTTAAATTTGAATAATAATACTTACTATGAGGAAATATAGAGATGAAGCTCTTTACGAAAAGATTAAATAAATTCAAATTAAGACATTAGATGTATTGAACTTTTAAAAATAGAGATGTATAAGTTTAAAAAAGAAAAAAAATGTAATAAGAAAATAAATAGCAATTCATCAACAAGTAGAGTTTCAACAGCGATATTCGATTGTTAACTAATGAAATTAGAAACTACGAAGCAACTAAATTATTATACTTTTCCTCAATTAAGAAGTAAAAAATAAAAATTTCAAAATTTTCTTATGATTAGGCCTATATTCAATACCACAGTTTCTTGAGTTGATAAATTAGTGGAATAAGAATAATTTTTGTTTGAATTTTGTTCAAAAAATCTGGTGTGACTGGCGCACAGCACACAACTTTCTCTTACCTTCGGTAATAGAAAGTTGTGTTCTGTGCTTGTCACACCGGATTTTTTGTGTCGACATGTTTTTCCGACAGTACGGTACATTCGATTTTCAAGATGTGAAATTTACAAGTATGGGAAAATATTTATATTTTGTTACCATGGCAACCATTTCTCCTATCTTTTCTATGTAGTACAGGAGTAAAGTGGTCTTCAGAAGATTTCAATCACAAAATAAGAATATACATTTTAAAGAGAATCTAAAAAATAATTGATTTTTGAATTTAAAAAAAAAATCGTTGGAGTGAATTTTGAGAAAATCGAAAAAAAACTGAAAAAGTGCATCATCAAAGTACTAGTACTCTTTGGTCGATTTTGTTCATAAGCTTCCTGTCACGTCACAGGGAGGTACCTACCTCACTTAAATATAAAATTTCAACCTCCTAGCTCTTTTCGTTCTTGAGATATTTTGTTCACAGACACACACACACACACACAGACAGACCATGTCGCGAAACCACTTTTTGGATTCAGGGGACCTCAAAACGTGAAGATCCATCAAAATCTCGACATCGAATTTTTTGGACATGAATCCAATACTTTCTCCTCTCTATATAATTAACATATATATAGAGGTAAGAGAAATTTGTTCAAAAAATAGGTTTTTTTTTTTTTAATAGATGGGTATGTGTCACTTCAGGACTCGAGGGATTTTTGTGTCGTTTAAGATCTATATGGCCAAAGATATGGAAACGAATTTAAAAAAATAAAAAAATCTGGTGGGACTGCTCGCTCAGCACGAGACTTTCTCTTATCTTCAGTAATTGTAAGTTGGTATTCTGGGCCTGTCACAGATTTTTGAGGTATATTTTCTTCACAAACAGAGAGACTATATTGTTTTGAACCAGGGGAACTCAAACGTGCATTTCGATCAAAATCTTGAATCATTGAGGTTTTGTCATGAATCCAATATTTTCTCTCTCTACATATAATATATGTCCTATATATTATATAGGACTATATATATACAGTATATTAATATATAGCCTATAATATAACTAATAGAGTAAAAATATTTTTCATGTGATGCTACGCTTGTACTTCCTCTATAATAAACTATTATTTATTCCTAAAATTCACGTAGACCTATTCCGTATCTATAAATCATAAATGTTCAAAAAAAGGGGTATTATTATTTATTTCTTAATTTCTCTTATTTACTTTTGAAATTTAGTAATGAAACAAAAGTCAAGTTTTCAAAAACATTTTCTATCTCGACGTTGATCTCTATATATGAATTTGAATAGGATTCTTGTTTTTTTTTTTTTTTTTTTTTTTTTGCTATTTAAGGACATTTGATCCATTTTAAAGATTTAAATCTTAAAAAAAGAAAAGCACCGAGTTTTTTTTTATAACTAAAAATTATTATAACTCTTCTTTAAATTTGCTTTAAAATGCTTGTAATAATTTTAGTTTAACTTTCTTCCTGTCCGGTCAATCTTGACATGTAGTTTGTCAAATTATTATGAAATTTATATTTAGTAATTGTACGAGAAAATATTTAGGTAATTTATTAAAAAATAAGTCAGTTAAATTTAAAGTTGGCTATTATAGGAATAGCCGCATCGCCCACGGCGGGCTCCGTGTCTAACCCTTTCCGCAATTTTTCAGAGAACTAGCCGCGACGCCCGCCTTCGGCTTAGTCTTTGTAAACAAATTCCATGAATGGAAACAATCCTCAAGCAGGAAATGAATTCGAATGGAATAATAATAATTTTCTTTTCTTAATTATGAGAAGCGTGAAGTCTTGACAGGGGGGCTTTGCCCCCCTGGACCTCCCTCGGCTGGCTCGGGCCCGTCTGAGGCGGACCCTCGCCTTTTCTTCTTAATTATGAAAAGAAAATTATTATTATTCCATTCCAATTCAGAGCCTGCTTGAGAATTGTTTACATTCAATACACAAATGAAAAGAATACGTAAATATTTCTCTATACATTTCTTATGGGAGAAATCGTAACTTAAATAATTAATACCCAAAAAGTTATAGGAATTTCGGAATGAAAATAATTTTCCTGTAATCCCGAGAAGGCCCTCTTTATGCATATAAAATTTCATTTAAAAATTCCGACGGGAAGTTGCCTAAATAGAGCTGGACAGACAGACAAACAGACAGACGGATATTAGCGAATTTTATATATATATATAGATTATTATTAATTGGCTTTCATTTTTCATCAAGCCTGAACGCACACCGAATGAGCAAAAACGTTTTCGGATAAAACGTTTTGTCCAAGAGTAAAACGTTTTGTTCAATGCCAACGCACACCGATTAAGCAAAACGCTCAATAACAAAACATTTTGTTCAATGATGTCATACTCCATTGTATTTTGCCTCCTCGGTGTGCGTTGACCCATAGAAAAGCATTGAAAAAAACATTTTAGGAACGATTAGTCAAAAACGTTTTGTCCGGAAACGTTTTTACTCAATTGGTGTGCGTTCAGTCTAACATAAGAGATATAGAACTCAATGCTTTCCAATAGCGGAATTCTGAATTTTTAAACATTTTTTGAATCTATTCAAATGAAGACCCGAGTATTTATCGTGGACTCGCATTATCGTCCTCTTTAAGGTCTCAGAATATCATTTCGAAATTCAAACGAGAAGTTTAGTTTCCTAAACATCAATATCAATGATATTGGCCAACAGGCAAAATAAAAATAAAAAATCCCTGATATAAGAAAATAATTTTGTTTAAATAAGTTTGTGTAAAAAAAAGTTTGTGTGAAAATTTTAGTAGCCCAAAATTTTATTGCACTCTCTTATTGAAGATGTGAGAAACCTAAAGGTAGTAGTTATATTTTTTTCGCTTCTTTGCAGCATACAGTAGATCCAGAACCTTGGTGGGGCTTTTGGCCTATCCGATATTGGGCGCCTATCCGATAATCGGCTACTTTCCCCTATTAAAGCGAAAGTTTTGTAGATTTTTTTATAACCAGTTGCGAAGTTTTTCTTTATTAATTACAAAATCTAACTGCTTATTATTATTCGTGTTGTGTTGTTGATTGTTTGTCATTCGAGCCAGGATTTTTGTTCCTTGAGGAGGCCAGGCTTATCTCTCCGGCAAATAAAGATGGCTGGTGCCAAGCCACGAATTCGTCCAAGCAAAGTGTCCGATTTCCGACACGAGGGGCTTAATGTGTTTACCACTGCAAGTGCAATTGGTGACGGCGGCGGCCCTTCAAAGCAGCCCTGAGGCCGTATTTATTATGCAGGCCAAGCCCTGAGGCCATCCGGGCCGTGCGAACCTCCGACCCACGTGATCCTCTTAAAGCTGACTACTAGCTGTTATTAACAGGGGGAAATGGAAAAGACTTGTCCGAGTATTTTTAACTCTTAAGAGTTCAATTCAATTTTAGAGAGATGGAGATTAAAAAAATAAAATTCCTGCTGATTTTATAGTCACTTTTTTTTCCACTCAGAGGTTTAATATTATTCTTCTTCAATGTTTAAAATATTTTGACAGACGAACATAAAAATGAAGATAAATTTAATTTTCAAAACATATCAAATCAAAACTTATAAATTGGAGGTAATATTCGCTAATAAAATGACAAAAGTGATAAGTAATTTTTATTTTAAGTCTTTTCGACATCTGAGGCCATTTAGATTTTAAATAATTCAAGGATATTATTATTTACGATCCAGACATATTTATTTATATAAATTGATTTTCAATTGGTTTACGAAGAAGATAAAATTTCTTCACTGTGCGTCCAGTCAAACCTAATTTTTAAATTCTTTTACTTACATATTAATAGGAAATAAATATAAAAAGTATTGTTTAAATAAAAGAATTTCGATGGCTGAGTGGCAATTATTAGGATCAGGAAGATGTATGGCAGCCAGCAAGTGATAAACAAAACTATTTGATTATCGTCGACGTTTCGGGATCACGTCGATCCCATCTTCAGGACGATAAACTGTTATTGTTGCTTAGATAGATGCACCAAAATTGCTTCTATCTAAGCAACAATAACAGTTTATCGTCCTGAAGAGGGGATCGACGTGATCCCGAAACGTCGACGATAATCAAATAGTTTTGTTTATCACTTGCTGGCTGCCATACATCTTCCTGATCCTAATAAAAAGTATTGTCAAAAATTCGATTTAGAGTACAGTATATGCCTATCGATGAAAATACACGATTGGAGTCTCTGATTCCAAAAAAACTGAGTCCTACAAAATAATCGGTGTGTATGTGTGTAGTAAAAAAATCACAAAAAGGAAAAGAGCTACGAGGGTGAAATTTTAACAATTTTGATTAAATTCATAAATAAATTATTTTTTAGATGCTCTTTATAATTTGCAATATATTCTCATATTTCTCCCCAAAATCGTCTTTTTGTACTTTATAAGAAAGAGAGGAATGCGATGCTAACAAAATAAAAATATTTGCTTATGATTTTTTTTATTAAAAATTTTATCTCTTGGGTTTTAAACAACGTTTCGAATATTGGTGAGATTCGACCTCCAAACGATAAAGAGAAATTTCAACCAAATAAAGACATTGTCAACGAACCTTCTAACAATTATTTTGTCCTGATGATAAGTGCGATCGGCACTCGAAACGTCGATAAAATATTATTATTGATACTATACCAGTATAGGCATCCAGGAAGAGAAATAAAACGCTATTTTATTCAATAATATGGACAATATCCAGCCAAAGAAAATATATGTTCGACAAAATATAATCTTTTATTAATACCTCATATCGCCTGCTGAGAATCATCGTGATGGTTTTTGAGTTAAGCCTACGAAATGTTGTTAAAACCTCTTCTCGTTTGAGTGTCAAAGTGGCGAAAATATATTTCCATTCTTTGGTATTGATTCTGGTCTATTCATTTGGTGCCCACCTATTTAAATGTACATGTTTATAAAACTTTCAAATGCATTTTCTCGAATCGTTTAATTTCGGGCTTTCGCCACTTCTCAGCAGGTGATATTATAGAAATCCAGTCATCAAGAAACAAATATCTTCTCACAAAAGATTCTGGTGGGACAGTTCTTCACACCACTTCCGAAAGTTACGTACTGTGCGAACAGTTACACCATTCCATTTGTAGCTTCAAGGTTAATTTTTACATAGTATATTATCAAAAAATCTAAGTTAAGTCTTAATAATTCATGGACCGAAATGTCAAAAAAGACAAAATAATAAATCTCCTAATCGGTATTGAGAAATGTATAATAAACTAGAAAAATAAATAAATAAAAAAAAATTAGCTTTGCTTGAAAAATATTTAAATAATATCGTGACTTGAGAATAAGAAATATATTTTCATGATAAATATCTAAACAAATAAGTTCATCAGTAATTTTTTTTTTTTATTTATTTTTTTCATATGGTCAAATAAAAGCTCGTTAAATTAATTGCGTGTATTATGTTTGCCTGAAGGTAGTAGATAAATCAGACAGGTCAATTTGTGTGAATAATACAAAATAATTGTCACTTGATTTATCTCTTCTGTACTATTAGATAATTAATTTCTTGAGGGAAAATTTCGACTTAGAAACGTTGGTAACTTAATATTTGAGATTAATAAACTCAGAGAGGGAAAGAAATAGAGAATGTTTAAGTACTCGAGATGAAGATTTATTTGGAAGAGTCAACACTGACAGACTTCCAAGCTATGTCTTAATACTGTGTGGCTTGTTGAAGAATACTTTCGAATTAAGATTCTCTTGTATCTATTCATAAGCAAAATAGAGTTACGTATTTTAAAATTAAAAAAAAAAAAAAAATATTTATGATTTTGTCTTTAGGATAAAATTAAATTATGAATATAATACAGAAGTATCATTACAAAAAAAATCACTACTGAAATTATTTTAATAAAGATTGATAAAAGTTGAAATATCGCTATGCGAAGAATAGAAGAAGTCAGATATGAAGGTCCACAAAGAGAAGATCAAGATTAAAAAATTTTTTAGGGTCCATTGTCAGATCAGGAAACTTTATATTTCTACTAAATTTCTTTTTCGGACATAGGAGATCAATGGCTTAAGAACATTTATTTTCAGAAGGGTTTCGTTCCCGTTTCGACTTCTATAGGCTGATATTATTAATTAAAGAATTTGATTTTCGGTTTATTTGTAAAAATTACAAAGTTTCGACCACTCATTCTGTGGTCTTCTCCAGGTACAATTCAGTTAAGATTATAAAATTGTCACAGATGAAACCTTAACTTAATTGATCCTGAAGAATGAGTGGCCGAAACGTTGTAAGTTTTACATATAAACCACAATTAAGGTTGTTCGGACATTAAAGCATTTTATCATATTAAAAGCTAATTTTTTAATATGTTATTAATCACTATCAAATACGTATAAAATAAAATTTTGAAGCAGATCTGACACAGGGTTATCGTGTAATTAATTTTTAAAAAATTGATATTTAACATGTAGCCTATGGGGAATAACGACGAAATTGACACATATCGAATTATATAGCCCATATATGCATCATTTACAAAAACAAAAAAACTTACATTTTATTAATTCACTTCCGAGGATTACGTTAAAAATAAAATCAAAAGTTTCTGCCGTCCGCTTTTAAAGATATTTTAACAAGAAAGTCAAAAAATTCTCCAAAATGACAGTCGCCAATATTTAAAAATAAGTAAGTCTCGAGAGTCAGACCAGCCTGGCAACGTCGCATAAAATAATCTCTTTTCTAGCTGTCAGTTACATTTTTTTTTTCCATTTTACGATATTTTTTCTCGCAAATCGTCCATTGTGTTTAAACTGATTTGCATTAAACATTGTAATATATTAAATAAAATAAAATTTAAGGCGTTTAAAATTTAAAATAGATAGTTGATGAATGCAATGTTGCCAGTTCTATATTACGTGAAATACTGCTCAAGTCGAAAGTCATTCATTTATTATTTTTGGTAATTAAATTATTAACTTAATCCAATTATAAACTATGATAGGTCACGACTAAATTATAATAAGGAATTTTGGCATTCAAATTTTTAATTTTATTTAAAAAAAAATTTAGATTCTATTATGACTTACGATGTACTATCCGAACAACCTTAAAACGAAAGTCAAATATTTTTATTAATGATAACAACTGTGAAAGCCTAAACTTCAAAAGACTGATATTATTTATAAAAATTCTATTAAAATTTTTAAAACTACTGTATTTTAATGTGTTGACAAACTGCTGTTTCGGCGCTTCTCAGACCATCACCAGAACAAAAAAAAATCTGACTGGACGCACAGCACACAACTTTCTCTTACCCTTCGGCAAGAAAAAGTTGTGTAATGTGCTTGTCCTACCAGATTTTTGGTGTCGATATATATTTACTTGCTCTTAGCACTTAAGTTCCAAACTTGACCACGCGATTCATAGATAGCGCTGAGCTACGAATGCTTCCACCTCAGTAAAGAGTACTTCAAACTATTTCAACGAAAAATTTAACAGATATACTTTTTAAAGAGCAACTAAAAAAGTTCATTTATGAATTTTAGAAAAAATCGTTTGAACTTAAATATACAATGATCATTCTATAAAATTCAATAGAATGTTCATGAATAATGTGTCTAAAAAAGAAACAACTAGAAATATGAAGATGATCATTATCCTGACCGAAACCTCAGCTGAGAAAGATCAATAAACTAAACGAAAAATTACTAACGTCTGTTATTTCTTTAAATTTTCCAACAATAGAAATTTGAAGTATTTCATTTCCTATCATTGGGATTAATCTCCTCATCAAGAGAAAAAAAGAGAGGGTGCATCCTGAACAAATAAACAGAGCTATACAACAACCTTGCAATAAATAAAGCCAAGACAACTAAAATATTGTTCCAATATCTTTCATAAAATTATATAAAAAATCTCACCACTAATAAGGATTCATCCAATTGCGAGAGAGAACGCCCGTCCACATCAGCAAGATTGAGCTGAAAAGAAAGAGAAAAATTATTAAGTTGAGATAAAAAGATTAATAATAAATAATAAACTTAAGTTCGCTTCCTGTCATGAGCAATAAAAATCTACTAATTAATTTAAATAAATACTTAACGATAAAAATTCTATTCAATTTTTGAAAGATTTTAATTTCAAAATTAGAGTGCCTGATCTCCCTAAATAATATTTATTTATTCATGAATATATGATAAAATAAAGCTGCTTCAATTTTTTCCCATCTTAAAAAACGTTTCTTATAAATATCTAATCATGTCAGAGAATAAAAAAATTATCCCACTCAATTATTCTCGCAAATGAGACCTGAAAGTATATAAAGGTCTTGATTAAAGAAGACATTGTAATCTAAACTCTTGAATTAATTAGTTTCTAATTAGTATCAACGAATGGCATAAGACGCTATTTTTGTCGTCAATGTAAATTTGTAACCCCATATCCGATTGGCTGATCGGTGTAAATGCTAATGACCACGACAGCTGAATATGAACGAGTGTGTGTGCGAGTCGGTTAATAAACATAAACATTAAACATTAAACATGCGCCTCGTGGAGATTAATACGCACAGACACAGAGGCACGTCACTTACTCTCCTTTCTCCCCGCCCTTGATTTACGGCCCGAGACAAGAATAATTTACTAATTAAATCAAATCCCACACAATCCACACCACAGCACACATTAGTTGTATTCAGAAATGTTGTTCCAGTCCGTGTAAATTAACAAAAAAAATATTCTTAGTATGTAGGCTTGTGTCATTTCCGGATTTCACTATCCTTTGAAGGAGGATTACATGGGACATCATTTAAAAATACCGACTTTCTAACACTTATTTTAATTGAATAATTTCATTAAAAATCCAAGTTATTTTTAATTAAATTACTATAACTAAGGATCAATTATAAAATTTACAATTAGTTCCCATTGATAGATGAATTTAAGAAAAGATAGAGGTAATGGACAGAAAAAGATGGAGATTCTGGGTTCGAACCACCGGGAGCTTGCGCTCTTTAAAACAATTAAAGAACTCCCAAACAAATCAACAGTAAACTAGGCCATGCTATCCAAAAAAAAAAAAAAAAAAAAAAAAAAAAAAAAAAAAACTATTTCCGAATTATAAATTTTATTACTCAAGAAGGAAAGTAATCAAATTAAGATGTAAGGCTTCTCCTCAAAGGAAGGAGAAAAATTTACATAATACTTTACTGGGGTGAGCCGAAAAAACTATTTTTTTATTTCGAAGTTGTAATAGTGCGGAAAAGTTGCGGATTATATAGACAAAAAAAAAAAAAAAAATTATCAAAATCAGTTTTCTTCCGGTCGCGCATAGGCTCTAGAGATTGACAAAATATGAAAAAAATCTGGTGTGACCTTCGGTAATCGAAAGTTGTGTTCTGTGCTTGTCACACCAGATTTTTTGTGTCGACATGTATTTAGTTCCCGGCAGTACGGTATATTCGATTTTCAAGATGTAAAATTTATATGTGAAAATATTTATATTTTGTTACCATGGCAACCATTTCTTCTATCTTTTCTATGGAGTACAAGAGTAAAGTGGTCTTCAGAAGAATTCAATGGCAAAATGAGAATATACATTTTAAAGAGAATCTAAAAAATAATTGATTTTTGAATTAAAAAAAAATCGTTGGAGCAAATTTAGAGAAAATCGCAAAAAACCTAAAACTAAAAAAGTGCATCAGTAAAGTACTAGTACTATTTGGTCGATTTTGTTCAAAAGCTTAGTGTCACGTCCCAGGGGGGTGCCTAACTTAAATATAAAATTTCAACCTCCTAGCTCTTTCCGTTCTTGAGATATTTTGTTCACAGACAGACAGACAGACCAAGTCGCGAACACTTTTTGGATTCAGGGGACCTCAAAACGTGTATATCCATCAAAATCTCGACATCGAATTTTCGACATGAATTCAATACTTTCTCTCTCTATATATTCAATATTAATATATCTAGAGGTAAGAGAAAGTAAAAAATGAGTTTTTTCGGCTCACCCTAATATACATTAGGTTAGATAGAAGATAAAAGATATCATCGGACCTAATAGGGGCAACGAACTTAATATCTAAATTATTTTGCAAAGGATAATAGACTCTAAACAAGATTTGTCACCATGTCAAATGATTAGATTAAAACAAAAAAATACAACCTGATTTTAATTAATTTTCTCTAAGTAATTAACATTTGAGAATAAAATTTTATTATCTTCAGGATTGAATAATTGAATAATAATGATGGACAAAAGTGTGGGTTTATGACCAGAGACCTAGAAGCATTGCTTGTTTATTATTTCGTGCAAGACTTAAAAAAAATATTCGTAATAAAATTAGAAAGTGTGTTTATGCTCTTGTGTGTTAAATCCTCTAATTGAATTCCGGTAAGCACCAGAAAATTAATGGCTTCTCTGGTCCAGAAGGGGCTGACCCACTCAGCTTGGATGTTTATTATGCAATAGAATGTATCCCGGGAATGCGTCAACCCTTCAGGAAATAACATAAACCCCCGGGAATTTTATGAACTTTTGGTCACAAAGAGCTTTGCTGCTGTCAATTGAATGCACGAGGGACACAACAAACAGCCTATAAAGTTTCAAAATGATCTCAAACTCAGACGAACTCTGGAATTCAATTTATGTTAGATCACCCATCAAAAAGACCTTCAAAATCAGAAAAAAATATCTGAGTAAAAAAAACAAAAACTAACTATCTCGAAAAGCCGTTAGGGCACGATTGACTACCGAGTTACTCGAGACGGCAAGAGATGGCGTTAGTTTTTCCCATAGGAATACAAGGGATTTATTCCATTTCATTTTAAAGATTCCAGCTAATTAATTAAGGGTAAAAAATTAATTATTTTTTAACACAATGATTACTAATTTAATTAACTATAAGTTATAGAGCGAATTATTTTAAAATATCTTTTCTTTAATGCGATTAATCTAAAAAAAAATTTTTATTTTTTCGAAAATCAAAAAAAGGGCTTCTATAAGTTGAGAAATTTTAAATAGCTTTAATTTTAAAAAAAATTTGAGGTCGATAGCTTCAAAATTGTGGCCCCTGGACCCTGCCAAAATTAGCGCACCTTATTAAAAAAAATCTGGTGTGACTGGCGCACAGCAGATTTTTTGTGTAGACATGTATTTAGTTTCCGACAGTAGGGTACATTCGATTTTCAAGATGTAAAATTTATAAGTATGGCAAAATATTTATATTTTGTTACCATGGCAACCATTTCTCCTATCTTTTCTATGGAGAACAAGAGTAAAGTGGTCTTCAGAAGATTTCAATCCCAAAATGAGAATATACATTTTAAAGAGAATCTAAAAAATAATTGATTGTTGAATTAAAAAAAAAATCGTTGGAGCAAATTTAGAGAAAATCGAAAAAAACTGAAAAAGTACATCAGTAAAGTACTAGTACTCTTTGGCCGATTTTGTTCAAAAGCTTCGTGTCACGTCCCATGGGGGTGCCTAACTTAAATATAAAATTTCAACTTCCTAGCTCTTTTCGTTCTTGAGATATTTTGTTCACAGACACACAGACACACAGACACACAGACAGACAGACAGACCATGTCGCGAAAACCACTTTTTTGGATTCAGGGGACCTCAAAACGTGAAGATCCATCAAAATCTCGACATCGAATTTTTGACATGAATCCATCCATACTTTCTCTCTATATATATATTACATATATACATAGGTAAGAGAAAGTAAAATGGATTTTTTTTATTATTGCCAATGTTTCGGAACCAAATCGTAAACTTCCAGTATATCTACTAGTATATTAAATTTCTATGTGCGAAGGGGTTAATTCCCGAATTTCTAAATTCCAGATGAATAATAAGTCATACAGAAAAGACGTATTTTGAAGAACAAAGAAACACCGGTTAGATAAAAATAAACAACAAAATTTATTAGAGAGTATTTTAATTTTAAAATTAATCTATACTATATTTATCAGCGATTGCTAAATTAAAACTTTTGCATAAATAGTTATTTCTAGGAATGAAAAGCTCATTTATTAAGTGCTGATTAAAAAAAAAGATTTAAAAGGCTTAAAATGCGTCAATAAAAGACATATTTTATTATATGGATAAAAACATGAATATTTTAACTATTCTGACAAGAAAAGGTATAATTCAATAAAATTAGAAGCAAAATTCAGTAATAAAAGTCAGGCCGCTCTCGGAATACTAGGAGAGTGAGGGCGTGGCTTTCCCTAATTGTAGAGACAAAAGCGGGAAGTGATCTTGTGAGAAAATGGATCGAATTTTGATAGTTTCGGGATAGATAGAGCACAAAGAATTTTCGATTAATTAAACCAGAGAATTCCAAACTTCTCTCGATACTAATTAAATCGCCATTTTAGAAATGATTGAGTGAATTGATGATGATTGTGTTGCCTATCTTCCAGCAAACAAAAACGAATTTAGGCCTATTCTACACTAGCGTTTTTGGCGCGTTTCTAACGTCTCCTCGAACGCAAGCTAACGCGTTTAAAACGCGTTCTAAACGCCAGTGTCTCATTGAAGCGTTGAAACCGCGCCAAAAGCTCTCGTGTAGAATGGGCCTTAAGTCAATAAAAAGAAAAAAATATCAAAGAAGAAATAGGAAGGTAAAAATATGTATAATTATTCCTCTAAGCTTAATAATATTTTTTAATCAACCAAATAAGGTTTAGTAATCAAAGATCTCAACTCTAGAATTTAGTCTTGTTTACAAATCAAAATACTCGACCCTCTAAAGATGTCCCTGACCATGTTTTTTTTTTTTTTTTTTTTGTAAACAAAAAACAATCTGGTCACAAATCTCTAGTTTTAGGGTTAGTTTTTTTTTATGATGCAAAGACACCTGCGTGGTCCAGACGAGACTTTCAGGGGCATCCGGGACAAATGCCATTCCGGAAGGCTCCCAATCCCAGATCAGAATGGTTAATGTACCAATGTGGCACGGAATCGGAATCGTCAATTGCTAACAATTATGAATATTCATGACGGACATAGAGAAGAGATCCGTCATTCTGCTAACGATTCTACGAGCCGAATTTAAACAAGAACGAAGACAAAGTCAGGACTTTTATGTAGCGAGAGCCTCCGGTCGACATTTTAATTGAGTCGTCTAATTCCATCCATTCATGGATATAATTAGCTTAAACATCAAGCGTTTGGAAATTATCTAAATCTGACATCGAAAATCAAAATTTTTGTTCTGAGTCATGATTTTCAGATTAAATTTTTCCATACTTGTCTAATAGAATATAAATTAAGAAAATAACCTGTTAGTATAAAAAGTAGCTAGTGGGTAGGTGAAGTGAGAAGTCGATTATTTGAAGAGATTATTTTAGTTGATAAGAAAGAGCCTAAAGGCTTATATTTTTATAAATTTAATAAAATAGAAATGAAAATTATGATTGTTGGAGTATAAAGCAAGTGGAAAATGGACATTACTGCCAGGAAAAATACAATTTAATATATTTTGCCCGACGTTTCGGTCGCAAATCGCTCTCTTCCTCGTCATCAAAAATTGTTATAAGATTGTTTTAATAAGTCCGAAGGAGTTCAATTTTTAATTTGTATCTCTCCGCTAACCATTATATTGTAATCAAATTTCATTGAAAGTGAAGAAACATAACGAGATTGTCTATAATTCTTAATAATGCTTCTATAATTACTAAAAAAATCATTATTTTTGGCCTTTAGATGTAGTTTCTGTATGCAAAAGAATGAGTGATTATTTTTTTTAGTTATCTTGGGAGAAAGAAATTAAGAAATTCACGAACACATACACTCATTATACTGAGGAATGCTTATTGAAAATATCATCGACCGTTAAGTATTTTTTATGACGGGGCACCCATCCGAAGCTCAATGTCCCTCAATATTGCTTCTAGTACTGTACATACAACCCCTCTTTTCCGGCCTCGGATCAACATGTCCTCGGATTAACCGGCCTATCCCATTAGTAATATAAATTACATATATTTATTATACATAAAATTTATTATTACATATGTTATATATAAATTACTTTTTTTTGTATTTTAAACTGTGTGGTGTAATATTGTGCATTATGTTCGTTCTGATGGTGAAGAGGGAGAGGGAAAGAGTTCCCGAGTTTTTTTATTCGCTTGCTTCCCACTCTATTTTTCTACTACCTAGACTCCCCCCCCCCCCCCGTGAGATCTCTTAAACAAAATGAGCGAGTTAGGAAATCGAAAATGTGTGATGAAAATTAATGAAAATCTATTTTTCAACGAAATCCCGGATTAACCGGCAAAACGGGTATTCGCCCAGGGTCTCGGTCCCGACCAGGCCGGTTAAGAGGGGTTGTACTGTACTACTTTTCTTTATCTCCTCTTTCTGTGGGACAGAATTAATACAGTGATATAACAATTTTTGGTCACGAGGAAGAGAGCGATTTGCGTCCGAAACGTCGACCAAAATAAATTAAAGAATTTTAATTTTTCCTGGCTGCACTGTCCGTTTTCAACTTTCCCCATAAAGAATATAGGCCGGAATTCTCAAAAGAAACTGATTCGACGGTGCTTTGTATTGGGAGAAGGGGGTTAAATTTTTCTGATTTCTGATATCTAAAAAAATTAACAAAACTTGCCAGGTATGCGTTGTTGATCAATTAATCTAAATTAGCCAATAAAAAAGCCCTCCTTTCCTATAACCTTAAAGTCATTAAAAATAAAATTTCAATTACAAATTTCCAACCAAATAACTATTAATCTGGGAATATTTTAAAGGAATCTCTTTTTCTGTTTCTTCAGACATTTTGTTTTAACAACTAGAATTTTATTGTAAACAGAAAATAAAAAAAAAAAGAAGTGAAATTGAAGTTTTATAGTAAAAATATTAGCGTTGTATAAAAAGTCGAGTTGTCAGAGTGAATTTGATAGCCCCTCCTGCGGGTTATAGCCCCATAGACCTTCCCAAACTGGCATAAAAATCCACAAGCATGTTTTTAAATACTTTCTCGAAAGAGAAAACATAAAAATTAATTTCTTAATTGTCAGTTTTAGTGGTCATCAATTCCCCTGTCCTTTTACGAGGATATTATGAACCCGGTTTGTTCTTTGTGAGTTGCATTTAACAAAAGAAGAGGGGGGATGCTTTTGGGGGGGAATTTCGGATTCTTTTCCAAGGTGTATTGTATATAAAACAATTTTATAGGTTTTTCTGAATGATTCATCGGTTTTGAGAATTATTTATTAGGCCTTGAAATTCATTAGAAATTAGAAATAAATCTATTTAAAATACGAGTAAACGATATTCGGGAATAAATTACTCTCAAATTAAAGGCCCAAAATTTTTATCAAAAAAAAAAAAAAAAAAAAAATATTTACCTCTTTTTAGTCCAATAGAAACCGAATTGTTTTTCTTTTTCTACTGAAGCTTCGTTGCCATCATAAAGTGAAACTGCTTATTTGCTTCAGGAAGATCTGTTGGTAAAAAAATAAATAAATAAATTTAATGAGATAAAATTTTTTACTTAAAATGATAATATACCTGGTATGAGTTGTTGCTGGTTTTTCAGAGGATGGTTTGACGGAAGAATTAAAACAGCAAAAGTTTTCACGAATCGCCTTATGCCATATAATTTGCAAATATTTCGGCCAGCCTAACGCCTGGCCATCTTCAGTGCAGGATATAGAGTTCTTTGGCGATCCTTCGTCTGGTGTCTTTAAACTTTTGCATGAATAGAGGAGGGGGAAGGGGAAGACCAAGTGTGAACGAAAACTTGGTCTTCCCCTCCTCTCTTCATGCAAAAGTTTAAAGACACCAGACGAAGGATCACCAAAGAACTATATCCTGTACTGAAGATGGCCAGGCGGTTGTATGTTGAGTACAGGAGAGGGTTATTGGAGCAGAAGTTAAACTTTCTCATATAGTGCCAATTATCAAAAGGTAGATAGTGACGATTTTAATAACAATTTCATGATGATTTATTTTTATTTTCACCATTCCGGACAATTTATTAAATAGCTGTAACTAAGCGCATCGCAGTTCTCTCATCCATTTCACTTTTATATTTTTTCGAACAAATTGATATTAAAACGAGTAAGACATGTTATGATACAGGTTCCAATCTCGGTTCCTAAAAAAAGAAATTGAATTAGTCTGGATTATAATTAACTAAATTTAATTAGAGTGAATATTTATTAACTTTTACCTTTTATTTTCCAGAAAATTGAAGATTTTCTTTCTTCTATTAGCTTTTCACACTCTCATCACTTGACATTAAAAAAAATATAAAACTTATTCTCATTTACTACAAAAAAGTTGTAGCAAAGGAAAATAATAAAAAAAGGCTTTTAATCGGAACTTTGCCTCACTTGTCTAATACAAATTTAAAAAAATATATATTTTCCAAAAACTGGGAGGGGAAATCGTATTAGTAAGAGTCAACGTGATTTTTTGGAATACGAGCAAACGAGTGCGGGGACTAGCATGTAAGAGATCCTACCTAGTCTAATCCAATATACGAATATACAAATGTGTATTTTTGACCCCGTCTCCACCATCAGATCAGTGGAGCCCTCGGGTCCCTGGCCTCAAGGATGCAATTTTGACCCTCCAGGCTATTCCTGGAGAAATGGCAATCCTTCGCTGACTCGTTTAATCCATAGAGCCACCTCAAACACACCCTCAAAGATACAAAAACGAATGCGTCAACAAATGACGTCTTTTCTCAAAACACAAGAAAACATGGAACCTTGGCCTCAATCTCTCAATCAGATCTGACCGCAGTTCATGAAAGAAATCAACGAGAATATAATTCATTTTATCTCTCTGTTGGATCCTAAATTAAAAACAAATTGAGATCCTAACAAAACCAACTAGCTAAAGATTCGGCACCTAGAGCTGATGACAACAACGAATATCCAACAGAAGCCTAAAATGAAAGATATCCTCGTTGATTTCTCACTATTAGATTCACGAGAAGACGCTACAGGTTCAAAAAAAATCCCTTTCGTTGGCATGTTGGCATGGTGCACCCACCTCCCTCTATATTTAAATTCTTAATCTACAGTTAAGGCATGAAACTGAATTTTTTAAATTATAAATATCGAAAATTGAATACAATTAAATTTGTATTCTTTTAGCAATTACACCATAAGTCCTGGGTACCAAGTTGATGATGGAATCCCGCGGCGGGAGAGGCTCTCTCTCTAGCGATGTATGTGTAAGGAGGAATTATAATCTAATCTAATTTTTATTTAAATTTAGAAAAAATTAATTTATTTTAAATTTTTGAAAAAAAATTTAATTTAAATTTATGGGAAAAATTTAATTTAAATTTATGGAAAAAAATTTAATTTAAATTTATGGAAAAAAATTTAATTTAAATTTATGGAAAAAAATTTAATTTAAATTTATGGAAAAAAATTTAATTTAAATTTATGGAAAAAAATTTAATTTAAATTTATGGAAATAAATTCTTTAAATGAAAAAAAAGCAAATTGAATATAATTAAAATTTAAAAAATTTTTAATGCAAATTAATTAAAATGAAAATTATTTTATTTAAAAAATTATTTTTAAATATTTAAAAAAATGCTAATCCTATTTGGGGTCAGCTGAAAAAAAAACATCCTAAAAAAGCTAACCTAATCTACCCCTTTAATATTCTTGCACCATGCTTTAATACCTTTGTTCTGTTGACCCTCAGGAATCTGTAACAAAAAAGAAAAAAAAAAGAAATTAGAATGAGATAATAGTAGAAGTTAAAGTTTTGCTGGGACAGATCGTTGAGGCATTGGATATGGAGGAGTTGCTTTCCACAATTAAAATAATTTATTCTGCAAATATTTCGAAATGCCTACGCAATCCATCTTCAGTGCATCAAATTACACTTATGTGGAGCGTGTGTTAATGATAAAAAATTTTTTTGTGTATGAGAAGCCATTCAAAAATTATGGTGAATTTTTTAATGTGCAAGTCACTGAGGGAAAAACTATACATGTAGGTATTTTATACAGTTGGTCAGATTCCCTTTTTACAAAAGACAGTTTATCCCAGTGACAAGTTTGGCGCAAGCAAGTTTTATAAAACTGTATAGTTTTTCCCTCAGTGACTTGCACATTAAAAAATTCACCATAATTTTTGAATGGCTTCTCATACACACAAAAATGTTATCATTAACACACGCTCCACATAAGTGTAATTTGATGCACTGAAGATGGATTGCGTAGGCATTCCGAAATATTTGCAGAATAAATTATTTTAATTGTGGAAAGCAACTCGCTGGTGTATATTTTCTCCATATCCAATACTTTAGAATGAGATCATTTATATATTTTTGGCTTTATGTTTGTATATCCAGAGAATAAAATATTCACCTCCTGAGGGGTTGACGGTCGCTCGAAGCTCCTTGCCACTCGTAGAGCTGATCTATCGAAGCTCCCTGCACTCGTAGAGCTGATCCAGTTGAACGTTGAACACTGAACACTAAACACTGAACACTGAACACTGAACTCAATTGTACTGGAGAAACACAAACCTGCAAAAGAAAAATTGTTTGAGAATCGATCCATTAGAGGTCTAGCAATCTAGTGGAAATGCGACCATCTTCAAGGCTAGGGTTCATACAAAAGAAATATCTGAAATACTCTGAAATTTTTTGATGGACATTTCAATTTTTATAACTATCTATGAGTTATAATTCGTTTGGCGCCCAGTCTAAGTAAATATGACTGAACACTTGCCATGAAGATGGTCGCATAGACGTCCGAAACGTCGCTGGGGGTTTGAATAAAAACAGCTACTGTGCCTTTGATTCTATCCTACTAAATAAATTTAGATTTTTAAAATATTAGAAGATTAAGTTAGAAAACTCAAGGCGACAAATGGGAGGTTTGGGGGTTCAAACCCCCCCCCCCCACCCCTCATGGGACCCAAGTCATGATTAGATATTTAATTAATATAGTATTTTAAAAAGAAAAAATAAGAAAAATTTAATAAAAAAAAAAAACCAAAAAAAAAAAATAAAAACTTTAAAATATTTTTAAATTTTTTAAAAAATTTTTTTTTTATCTCCCCTAACTTTTTTTTTTCCAACAAAAAAAAATAAGACAAAAAAAATAAGAAAAAAAAATAATTTTTTTTATTTTTTTTTTTTTTTTTTTTTATTTTTATTTTTATAATTATATAAAATAAATTTTAAAAAAAAAAAAAAAAAAAAAAAAAATTCTAATCATCATTATTATTATTTCAAAATACTTATTTACATACAAAAAACAAAAAAAAGACATAGCCCCCCCCCTCTCCCTCCCCCCCCGCCAGCAAGCAAAAATAGAATAATATTTATTATTCTTTAATCATTAATAAAATAATTATTAAAAAAAAAAAAAAAAAAATTTAAAAATTTCCCATCTCCCTCTCATAACTCACTCTCCCCCCCCCCCCCCACCCCCTCCAACCAACCCCCACCCCCCCCCCCACAAACACACAAAGAAAGGAAGGCAGCCCCCAGGCCTTTAAATTATAGTTTGATGAGAAGGGATTCCCCTCAAAAATTTTTTATTCTAAACCCTTAATGAATGCATTTAACCATAAAGTATAAATGTACTTACCGGGGCGACGCAATCCTGTGGTTCAAAAGAAAGCCTCTCAGCAGATTACAGGCAATGCTTTGTCTTTGTATAAGGAAGCAGAGACAAGACAGCAGGCAAATCTAGAAAGAAAGAAATAAAAAGAATTAGAAAATTTAAGTCCTGCAGAAGATTTTTGTGACCGAAACACTATTATTGCAAACATCTTCCGTTTAATATATAAATGGAATGCCGACCCTGCAGCGATGTCGAAAATTGTTTAAAAATTACTTGTCAATTAAAATGATGTATTTTTTATTTATTCCTATTTGAATTCCTCCCCTCTAGAAAAAAGTAAAAATGAATGCCTCTCTGTCTGGAGAAGATAATTGGAATTCATATCCCTTAATTTTGTCTCCGATTTCATAATTAAATTGATACTCTATCCCCTTTTATAGTCACAATATATCGAATCTCTTTTCAAAAGGCTTTAATAAACATAAATTAGCTTGTATTAATTTAAAATGGCATTCAAAATAAACACTTTACCTCTGGCTCTTTGGAATTCTTTAGGACTCGTTTAAGAACCAGTATGTGTATGAGTGTGTTTGTGTTATGTGTGTGTGTTGTGTGTATAGACACTTAGTCGCGTTTAAACCTTGTAAAACAATCAAATATTTCCGTGATTAGTTTTTTCGGCTGACATTCCTCCGGGCCGCATTCTCTCTCCCTCCCTCCCTTTCTCGAGGTCCTGGCTTCAGATCCGGGCCAAGATAGGAGACCTTAGTCTCCTATCCGAGCATCCGATCACAAAACATGATCATTACCCGCTTTTATTGGCCTGGCTTTTAATTATTTCACGTTAAAATAATAGAGGACCCTTTTTTCTTTCGGGTACAAATCACGCCCCATAGGCTAATCAAAATACTTGACGGGGATCGTTAAACATTCGTTAACGCCGTTAATGAGCTTCATAACATTAATTAATCCATTTCATAAACAAACATAAAATTTATTATTATTTCTATAAAAAAAATTTAGAACTAACCAGTTAAGAAAGAGAAAATGATAAGAGAGGGGACTACACTTGGAATTTTGTCTTTATGATCTCCTACCCAAATGAAATTTTAAAGAATATACATAAAATATTTTTTACTTTCCTTTACCTACAGTATATATATATAGGCCTATATAAACCAAGAGCGGATTCAGGGGGGGGGGGGGATCTGGATTGACTGGTCACACACCACACAATTTTTTCTTATTTTCGGTATTTTAAAGGTGCATTCTGTACTTGTTTACCAGAATATATGGACCCTGTTATGCATTACTGTGTCAAGCGCCAAAAAAAATTAAAAATTGAGTTAAGCACGAAATATTGTTTCAATGCTATAATTCCTAATAGTATTTTTACTTTCTCTTACCTATGTATATATGTAATATATATATATATAGAGAGAAAGTATTGGATTCATGTCAAAATTCGATGTCGAGATTTTGATGGATCTTCACGTTTTGAGGTCCCCTGAATCCAAAAAGTGGTTTTCGCGACATGGTCTGTCTGTGGGTGGGTGGGTGGGTGGGTGTGTGGGTGTGTGTTCAATTTTAAGCATGAAGGAATTGAGCTACGAGGTTGAAATTTTATATTTAAGTTAAACACCCCCGGGACCGGAAAAATAAGCTTTTAATCAAAATCGGCCAAAGTGTACTAGTACTTTACTGATGTACTTTTTCAGTTTTTTTCGATTTTCTCAAAATTTGCTCCAACGATTTTTTTAAAATTCAAAAATCAATTATTTTTTAGATTCTCTTTAAAATGTATATTCTCATTTTGTGATTGAAATCTTCTGAAGACCACTTTACTCTTGTATTTCATAGGGAAGATATGAGAAATGGTTGCCATGGTAACAAAATATAAATATTTTCCCATACTTATAAATTTTACATCTGAATTCATATGTTCCGTACTGTCGGGAACTAAATATATGCGACACAAAAATCTGGTGGACACACAGAACACAACTTTCGATTACCGAAGGTAAGAGAAAGTTGTGTGTGTGCGCCAGTCACACCAGATTTTTAATGAAATATGTCCTAAAAAAATTTATATTTAATCTCTCAACACAAATTAAAAAATTTATATTTAATGTTACTTGCACAAATGATAAAAAAAATTATAAATAGTTCAATCAAAACAAAAAATTTTAATGTTAATTTTCTCAAAACTCGGTAGCTGGCGCTTGACACACTAATGCGTAACAGGGTCCATATATACAAATAAAATTTTTAAGTATTAATTTTTAAAATTTTATTCCCAAAAAAATATTTTTCTCAAATCTCGGGGGAGGGTAATACCCTCTTTACCCCCACTTGTATCTGCCCCCCCCGGACCTAATGGTCCGATGTTTTACATATTATATATCATTTTACTCTGGAGGAAGTCTAGTTTCTGAATATATAAAAAAAATTATAGGTTATGTAAGAAAAAAATATTTGTCCCCCTCCCCTAGAGTCCCCCTAATGGTCCGATGTTTACCAAAAGCTTCTCAGTTCGTGGCCTCTACTCCTAGTTTATGGGTGAAAAATTTTAAAACAATTGAACAAATAGTTTTTGAGTTTTCGTTGACGAAAAAAAATTACCATAGGCAAACATAGACAGACAGACAGACCCACAGACATCATTCCAAAAACTACTTAAATGGATGCAGAAGACCTCAAAAAAAATATTTTTCTTAAATCTCGGGGAGGAAGGGGAGGGTAAAACCCCCTTTACCCCCCCTTGTATCTTCCCTTGATATAAACTAATATATATTGGTATATGAACACAGAGAAATAGGAGAGAAAGTATTCTATTTATTTCAAAAATTCGATTTCGAGATTTTGAAATACACGTTTTGAGGTCCCCAGAGTTCAAAAAAGTGGAGCTCCCAAAATGATCTGTCTGTCTGAGTAGGTAGGTTTGTTTATAAATTTTACATCTTGAATTCTAATGTAACTACTGCCGGAAAGTAAATTTATGTTAACACAAACAATCTGACAAGCATAGAACACAACATTTAATTAGTGACGATAAGAGAAAGTTATGTTCGATTGACACATCATATTTTTTCTTTCTCTTACCTAAATATTTACAGAGTTGGGCAAGATACTCAAAAAAAGTATCAAAATACAAGATACAATATGCTTTGAATTTGTGTATCTAAATACAAGATACAAGATACTTTTTTTAGAAATTTTTCGGTAAATATTTGTTTTTCGTTTTTACAAAATCTTAAAATCTTTTCAAAAAAATGTTTATCAATTTACGCACAGTAGGTATCGATTGTAAAGAAAAAAAGATACATCAAAAGAAAGTATAAAAGAAGTAAGTATAATAATTACTTTTGAACTCAGAAACCTAGAAAAATAAAACAAAGGAACGCAAAATACTTTACAAAGGTAGTATTTATGTGAGTTTCACGAGGGTAAAAAACACAAATTTAAATACTCGATATATTTTGGTTTGTTAAAGAAAATAGGGTAATTACCACCCCCCCCCCGAGATTTGAAAAAAAAAATTATTTTTAATGTAAAATTTTAAAAATTAATACTTAAAAATTTGATTTGTATTTATATTCTGTCAAACAAGTACAGAATGCGCCTTTAAATTGCCGAAATTGAGAAAAAATAGTGTGCTGTGCGACGAATCACACCATATTACCCCCTCCCCCCCCCCGAGAAACACCTCTGGATCCGCCCTTGGTTGGGGGGGGCAAGGTAAATAAAGGGTTGAACTAAGCCAAGTGTACAACTTTGCCCACCGCCCTCGGGCTTGGCGTGGTTGGTAGCGCGCCTGCCTTGTATACCAAGGGTCGAGGGTTCTGATCCCAGGCAGTCCGATGATTTTATTTAACCCTTTTGGATACCAAATGGCTTAAATAAGAATGCCTGGACCCCAATATATATATTTTCATAATAACAGTTATCGTATAAAGTCTTATATGGCCTGAGCTGCCGTAAAGACTATGTGAATGTGAGTGTGAATGGGAAAAAAATGGGAGTGTTTTTAAAAAGAAAAAGAACTTTGCCCACTCACTATTCAAGAAAATAATATTGCCCCCCCCCCCCACCCCTAATGATCCGAAGTTTACGAAAAAAAAAAGCTTTTCAGTTCTTGGGCTATATCCCTAGTTTATGTATGCAAAATTCCAAAACAATTGAACAAATAGTTTTTGAGTTTTCTTTGAACAAAAAAATTACCACAGACAAACACACACAGAGACACACATACAACCATTCTAAAAACTACAATACTTAAATTGATTCATGGGACCTCAAAACGCATTTTGGCAGCTTCAGAAAAATTTCGATTTTTTTTTACGATTACATTTACCTGCCAACCTACGGTTGATGGGTAAAGTTAAAAAGTAAAAATATTAATATAGACATATATAAATACATATAAAGACTAAATAATAAGTAAATATAAAATTTCAACCTCGTAGTTCTTTTAATTCCGGAGATATTTTGTTCACAGACGCACACACACAAGACAGACAGACCATCGCGCGAAGGGGGACCTCAAAACGGGTATATCCATCAAAATCTCGCCGAATTTTTAACATGAATCCAATACTTTCTCTCTTTATATATTAACATATATAGAGGTAAGAGAAAGTAAAAAATGAAGTAACAAAAAGATCAGATTTTTTTAAAAATTACAAGTCAAAATAAAATTTGAATTATTTTTTCCTCAATCAATATATTAAGAAAATTTGTAGAGTGCAAAAATAACTTGGTGACGGGGGAGAGGGGGTGGCTTTTAAACATTCAGAAATAAAATTAATTTCATATAAAATTCTAAAAGATTTTAATGAGAAAAACAAATTCAATTTTTATTCATTAATTTATTTTAATAATTGAATGTGAATTAATGAATATCAATAAGGGGATGCGTGAGCCGAGGGGGATCGAATTATATCTAAAACTACAAACAAAGGAAATATATTCACGAAACGAAGGAGGGATATACAGGCTTGTAGCATGTTACGACTCAGAAACGTAAACAAATTTTGAAAAAATCATCTGAATTTTTTAAATTTATAATTAGGGGAGGGTGGTAAAAAGCACCCATTCCGACAAAAAAAAATTCCACGTCCAAAATTAACCCTTATTACTAAAACAATGACGAGAGATAAAAGTTTAAGAATTTATATTTTGAATTATCTAATAATAATTTCTTATTAAATAGTGAAAATATTATTATAGGAGAGCTAAATTCTCTGTTAGAGGGGTGGAGGGTGTGGAGGGAGAGAATGTAATTCATTTGCTCAAATTTAAAAATTATACAAAAATAAAAAAATAATTTTCTATATTAAATTTCAATTTTAAATGAAAGTCCTACTATTTTGTTTAATACAAAGGGTGATTTACACCCTCTCTCACCCTTTCCATGGGTGGAGGAAGATGTGCTGTGCGACTTCATTATAGAGTTATATTTAAAAAATCTGGTAATCTGATATTTTGTTCACAGACACACACACAGACAGATAGACCCAAGGGCGGATACAAGGGGGGGGGTAAGGGGGTAATTACCCCCCTGAGATTTGAAAAAAATACTTTTTTACGAAAAAAAATGTATTTTGAATGTAAAATTTAAAAATTAATACTTAAAAATTTGATTTGTATTTATATTCGGACAAACAAGTACAGAATGCGCCTTTAAGTTACCGAAGTTAAGAAAAATAGTGTGCTGTGCGACGAGTTGCACCAGATTACCCCCCTCACCCGAGAAACACCTCTGGATCCGCCCTTGGACAGACCAAGTCGCGAAGGGGGACCTCAAAACGTGTATATCCTTTAAAATCTCACCGAATTTTTAACATGAATTCAATACTTTCTCTTTTTATATATTATATAGAGGAGAAAGTAAAAAATGAATTAACAAAAAGATCAGATTTTTTTACTTTCTCGTATAGAGAAAGTTATGTAATCGTAAAAAAATTCGACTTCGAGATTTTGGATGTTTCTCCACGTTTTAGACCTCCCTGAGTCCAAAAAAAAACCATTTTTGGCATTATGTCTGTGTGTGTGTGTGTGTGTGTGTGTGTGTGAACACGATTGCTTAAAAACCAAAGCAGCTAGATCGATGAAATTTGGTATATGCTCCTTACACTAAAATTGTAGATTTCTATCAACTTTTGGAGTAAATACGTCACTTGGAAGTAGTAATTTACTTAAAAAAGTTTTTTCGAAAATTTTGAAATTTTCAATTTTTTTGTTATATTATGATAAAAATACTTTATTTTAAAAGTTTTTATTCTTTGACATTTTTTCGAAAACTGAATAGTTTTTTGAAATAATCAAAGAAGAAATAGAAAATTTTCGTTAATTTTGATAAAAATCAAAACAAAATCATACAGGTGTTATTAAAAAAGGGTAAATATAAACAAATGAATTTGTGAAACAAATGAATTTGTTTATATTTACCCTTTTTTTAATGACACCTGTATGATTTTGTTTTGATTTTTTATCAAAATTAACGAAAATTTTCTATTTCTTCTTTGATTATTTCAAAAACTATTCAGTTTTCGAAAAATGTCAAAGAATAAAAACTTTTTAAAATAAAGTATTTTATCATAATATAACAAAAAAATTGAAAATTTCAAAATTTTCGAAAAAACTTTTTAAGTAAAGTACTACTTCCAAGTGACGTATTTACTCCAAAAGTTGATAGAAATCTACAATTTTAGTGTAAGGAGCATATACCAAATTTCATCGATCTAGCTGCTTTGGTTTTTAAGCAATCGTGTTCACACATACACACCCAGACGTAATTCCAAAAGAATATACGAGAAAGTCTCGGGGAAGTCAATCCCCATATTTTTTAATTGCAAGTAAAAAAAAATTTGAATTATTTTTTCCTCAATCAAACATATCAAGTTTATATTAAGAAAATTTGTAGAGTGTAAAAATAACTTGGCGAGGGGGAGAGGAGGTGGTTTTTAAACATACAGAAATAAAATTAATTTTGATAAAAAATTCTAAAAAGGTTTTAATGAGAAAAACAAATGCAATTTTATTCATTAATTTATTTTAATAATTGAATGTGAATTAATGAATATCTATTAAGGGGATGTTGAGTTAGGGGAGGCGAGTGGTGAAACTAACTGTAAGTGGTAAAAAGCACCCATTCCGACAAAAAAAATTCCACCTCCAAAATCATCACTCTTATTACTATAACAATGACGAGAGATAAAAGTTTAAGAATTTATATTTTCAATTACTGTTATATGGTAGGGGTGGAGGGTGAGGAAGAGAGAGAAAGTAATTCATTTGCTTAAATCTAAAATTTATACAAAAAAAAAAATAATAATAATTTTCTATATTAAATTTCATTTTTAAAGAAAAATACTAATTTATTTAATAGAAAGGGGTGATTTACACCCTCTCCCACCCTTCCCATGGGCATACGACTTCATTAAAGAGTTATATTTAAAAAATCTGTCGCGTTTTATCCACTCATAGCTTCGGTAATCGAAGTTGTGTTCTGTGCTTGTCTCACCAGATTTTTTGTGTCGTGATATAATTAGTTTCCGACAGTAAAATACATTCGAGAGATGTAAAATTCATACATATGAGAAAATATTTATATTTGGTTACCATAGTAACCATTTATCCTATTTTTATCTCAAAACGTGTTTATCCATTAATATCTCGACATCGAATATATTAACATATATATAGGTAAGAGAAAGTAAAAAAATTGGATATAATTTTATAACCTTAAGTATATTTTAAGAGAGAAAAAAAAAAATTGAAAAAAAAATTTAATCCGTTATGAAAATGAGAGATGCAAAATATTAATTACCTTAATAATAAGATGACCAGACGGGAGTAATTAGTGATTTAGAGGATGAACGTCTTATTTGCTGAAATAACAACACAATATAAAAAAAACTAAACACACGAGAGAGAAGAGAGAGAGAGAGAGAGAGGAGGCTCCTAGGTCGACCGAATGACTCATATCTCGACTCAAACTAAAGACAACAAAGCAAGCAAGCATAGACAGATAAGTTGCATTGCTCTCAAAGCGACCAAGAAAAAAAAATTATGAAATAAATTCTCTATTGATAAAAATTTTATTTGCGCAAACTAACGGGGATTTATTCTGTTGGGAATAAAATCGAAATTAAATAACTATTAAAGACTCTCTTCAGCCCGTACCCACCTTTAAAACTCACCCTCTATTAAATAAACAACTTCAAAGAATTGCTAATTTTTTGTATTTA
>JAKCPI010025870.1:0-22501 GCA_023213315.1 Euborellia annulipes | reverse complement strand
AGGCCTGTGAAAATAAAAGAAGTGATTCAATGCACCGAGTCATAAAACAAAAAAATCTGGTGTGACTGTCGCACAGCACACAACTTTCTCTGACCTTCGGTAATCGAAAGTTGTGTACTGTGCTTGTCACCTCAGATTTTTGTGTCCACATTTATTTAGTTCCCGGCAGTAGGGAATATTTGAATTCAGATGTAAAATTTATAAGTATGGGAAAATATTTATATTTTGTTACCATAGCAACCCATTTCTCCTATCTTTTCTATGCAGTGCAAGAGTAAAGTGGTCTTCAAACAATTTTGAGGGCAAAACGAGAATATACATTTGAAAGAGCATCTAAAAAATAATTGATTTTTGAATTTTAATCAAAATCGTTAGAGCGAATTTTGAGAAAATCGAAAAAACTGAAAAAGTACAAACTAGTACTCTTTGGCCGATTTTGATTAAAAGCTTATTTTTCCGGTCCCGGGGGGTGTTTAACTTATATATAAAATTTCAGCCTCATAGCTCAATTCCTTCATGCTTAAAAGTGAACACAGACACACACACCCACCCACCCCACCCACACCCACCCACCCACCTACCCACAGACAGACCATGTCGCGAAAACCACTTTTTTGGATTCAGGGGACCTCAAAACGTGAAGATCCATCAAAATCTCGACATCGAATTTTTGACATGAAACCAATACTTTCTCTCTATATATATATTACATATATACATAGGTAAGAGAAAGTAAAAAAACAGTAACTGCTCTCAATGAGTTGAATAATTGTATACATATTTTGAATTATAAGCTTATTTAGATGTAATAATGTACATTCTTTAGAAGAAGCTTATAATTCAAAATATGTATACAATTATTCAACTCATTGTGAACAGTTACTGTTTTTTTTTTGTTTTATGGCTCTGTGCATTGAATCACTTTTATTTTCACAGGCCTGATGATGGTCAATCTTGACCGAAACTGATCATTTTGCAAATTCAGTCGTCTGGTACAAATATATTACCTCGACATAATTCTTAGAATTATAATTTTTCTTGCTCATCCAACTGCATACATAGCTTGCTCATCCAACTGCATACAACCTTCCTGATTTCTCCAATCAACTTATACTCTCGCGCTGTTTTACTTTTCATTATAAAATTTCAACCTCTATGCTTTATTTTGAATACATTTACACACACACAGACAGATCATTTTGCGCGTCCCACTTTTCTTTTAGACTCAGAAGACCTCAAAACGTGTATTTCTATCAAAATCTCGACATTGAATTTTTTCCCAGGAATGCAGAAGGCTTGCCAATGTCGCGAGAAAAAATTGCCCTTAATATGTTTTATAAATAATTATTATTTTTTCACCGTTATATGAATAAAAATTAAAAGAACAAATGTATACAGACTTTAATTAACATTTGATTCATCTTAGCGACTTTCTTCATCCCTTCAATAAGAAAACATTTTAAACTTTGGAAAGCAAAAAGAGTAAAATTATGAAAAAAATATCTACTACTATTTAGATAAATCCTATTATTATTATTATTCGGAGAGATTTGGATTATAAACGATAAAAGCCTAAAAAGGAGAGATATTTTCACTTTTCATTTTTATTGTTTTAACAAAAGAGAATAATATTTTGTAGTTAACCTATGAGTTTCGTCACACTTGCTGATTCTACCCTCTACAGATATTTTATACGGTTCCATTAATACGCGTAAAATTATCTTTATATTATTATTGTTATTCTACAAGGAGGTTAAATATATCTGAATAAAACAATAGATAATAAAGAGAGAGAAGTCAAGTAGATGGATAAAAGGGTTGGTTGGATTCAAGATAGAGAACACATTTGTTGAACGAATTTTCGAATAAGTATTAATACAAATAGTGAGACAAAGGGGAGTAAACGGAAATTATAATAGTGATAATCCGTGAGGTGATTTTTGTGCAATCGTAGAGATTAGAGAGCAACGAGGCTCTAAGCTTTTCTTTAACATTCAGATTATACTTTAGGATGAGGAAATACATTACCGAACCTTGTTTTTGGTTACATAGCCTAAAAACCAATCCATCAAAAAAATATTAGCTTATGATTTTTTTATCTTCCATTTGGGTGAACATTGGAATTGTTAGTAATGTAAATTAAAATCAGAAATTGATTTATTTAAGATTTTTTGGACATTGATGAAAATGGGAGCTGCGATGAAAGGAACAAAAAAAAATATTCCTCTGTAATTTTATTCTAATTCTAGTAGTTTGGTAAAATAAATATGATATGAATAAGCTAAGCAATTTTATTCTTGATTGGAAAAAAAAACTAATTTTCTTAGTCCCAATTTGGGGGCTGATGGTTGCGTGTCAGCGTCTAAATCTTATATGAGAAGTTGGGGATATAGAGTTTGGAAAATAGTATAGATCAAGCTCACCTTTTGATGAAGCATGCAGGAGGAGGAAATGAATGATTTAATGAAAAGTTAACTAAGAACGTCATCAACATGTCAAACTCAAGCAAGCTCCGAGTTCCATGCCCTTTTTTACATCAAATGAGAGATCCTTCTATTTATCTTCCCTATTGTTTGGAACAATATAAAAAAATGACTTTTAAACTTAACGGTTTATGTTTTAGGAAAGAATGTCGCAAGTTATAAAACCCTCTTTTATAATATCCGATTGGATGACAAACCGAGTCCAAGAAAATTCGATGAATTTTGCAGAAGCAAGTCTTAAAGTGATTAATGGCCAAATTTAAGACATGAAATTGCGGTTGGATGACTGATTATCAATTTGACTCTTGATTCAAAAGTTTTGATTTTGATACAATTTTATTCCGCCTTAAGAGGATAAATATTTAAGTTGTAAAAACTTTGAGCTACTTTTTACACAGGAATTAATCCTTGTCTTATGATGATCCCAAGTTGGTGCTAATAGGAAAAAATAAAAGGGAATTTTAAATTAAATTATCTCATTCATTAAAAATTAAAATTCCAAGTGCATATGATCTAATTTTAATTAATATCTCCATACAAATTAATTAGTCCATTAGCAAAGCAGAAACGCCGGCCCTTAAACTCATTTTCAATTTCTTAGGAAATGTAAATTCAACTCGAATATAAAACTACTATAAGGAATATTTTATATATTAAATATTTAAATTAGATTTACTTGAATCTTGACAGAATTGAACTTGTAAGGGACGAAGATTGGCATCGAGATGGAAGCGGCGCAGATAATTGCTCAACTGTCATGGGAAATTAATTATTCATCGAGGGAAAAGGAGAAAAGGTTATGAGTTATGCTTCCCTTATGGGAATAGTAAAAAATTAACTGTTTTCTTTCTCAAGTGGTGCCTGCACTAGTCAATTGTTTGCATTATCTCTTAAGGGATGCTCTTTTGAGGGAGGAAGGAGAATATGCGAGGTGGGCGGAAAAAAAATCAAGTTGGTTAATGTTGCTTCGGAATTTGGAATGCAGATGTCTGAAACAATTTGCGAAACAATTAAACGGAGGGGAATTAAGTGGCCTAAGAGAATTTGGAATAGCAAGAGCCTTGATGAGAAAATGACGTCATTTCACATGCGGCAGGTGTTGGTTTTTGTTTGTTTGTTTGACATTGCCCAGGCAAGATTATTTCAAGCAAAACCACAAACCATAGATCAAACAATTTTTTTTAGCTACATTTAACAAGATCAAATGTCCAAATGTGTAAACTATAAACTGGCTGGCCATCTTGTCTCTTGGCCGCCTCGATCATGAAAGCCAGCCTCTGCTTTGACCCTGGGGTCACAAGGTAAACATCATGACTTGGCTTTTGCTATTGATTTTATCGTCATATGACCTCTACAATTTGGAATATTTTCCAGTAATTCGTATCAAAGCTTTCATTTTGTATTTCTGTTCACTTTGACTATCCAATTACAGGCACCCAATAATAAATATTATCCTTTAAAGTACGATAATTTTTTAGCTATATAGATTTCGTACCAATATTTCATATTTTTAAATATATATTGCGGACCTGTTAGTTGAGAAAGAAGCTTTTAAAATTCATTAATAAATTAAAAGCATATTTGGTCTGTTTTTCAATAATTTTTTGCCTATTACTACACTATTATTTTTCTAAAATTCAAAAAGAGATTTTAATTATTCAAAAAAATTCTCTCTCTGTCTATTTTTTACTTTCTCTTACCTATATGTATATTAGGGTGGCACTTATTTACCAAACTTAAATTCTGAACGGTTCGCACCCCAAATCATGCCATTATCACAAAAAATTTGTGATAATTGAATGATCTAGGAGGCGATCCGTTCAGAATTTAAGTTTGGTAAATAAGTGCCACCCTAATGGATTCATGTCAAAAATTCGATGTCAAGATTTTAATGGATATGCACGTTTTGAGGTCCACTGAATCCAAAAAAATGGTTTTCGCAATATGGTCTGTCTGTGTGTGTGAGTCAGGCTGTCTGTGTTCAATTTTAAGCATGAAGAAATTGAGCTATGAGGCTGAAATTTTATATTTAAGTTAGACACCCCCAGGAGCGTGCCAATAAGCGTTTAATCAAAATCGACCAAATAGTACTAGACTAGTACTTTACTAATGTACTTTTCAGTTTTTTTCGATTTTCTCAAAATTCGTTTCAACGATTTTGATTAAAAATTCAAAAATCAATTATTTTTTTGATGCTCTTTAAAATGTATATTCTCATTTTGTCATTGAAATCTTATGAAGATCACTTTACTCTTGTACTTCATAGGAAAGATAGAATTGGTTGCCATGGTAACAAAATATAAATAAATATTTTTCTTTTTATACATTTTTCATAATCAAATGTGCCATACAGTCAGAAACTAAATATATTTCGACACAAAAAAACTGGTGTGACAAGCACAGAACACAACTTTCGATTACCGAAGGGAAGAGAAAGTTGTGTGCTGTGCGACCTGCCACACCAGATTTTTACCACTTTTTTGCTGCTTATGTAATTTAAAGAATAGTTTTATGATTTATAATAATAAGCATAGTTAAAAGAAATGCCATGTTTTTTCATTCAAACATTTTCATAAATAAATAGACTGAGGATCGTTAAATTTAAAATTTTATGTCTCTTGCTTGAAAACTCTCGTTATTCATTTATTTTTCTCTGCCTATTGTGAAGCTTGTTACGTTAATATACAAAAAGCACCGTTGGCTGTTTTGTTTTCTTATTTCTTCTAAAAGAAAATAAAGCCAGGATTATAGAGCCTCGAGTTGGGTTTCTTAAAGGTTTCAGTATTTTTCAAGATGATAGGAGGGGAGAGAAGTTCGATTGAAGAAAAAACAAAACCACATTTGGACGAAATCATAGCGAACATTATCCAAAAACACGACAACCTTTATTTTCCAAACGATTCTTCTACAAATTTTTTGTTGAAGGAGGCGCGGAGAAGCAGTGGCGCAATCATTCTGTTTGGGCCTCTCTTTGATTTAGTAGTTGGTATTTAAGTTGATATATTATTATTTCATAAAGACCAATAAATTAACAAAATTTATCATCAAATTTCTCTCTTTGTTGGTTTTTCATCTAAAGCTATAAAATTAACATTTTCAAAAGCAATAACAAAAATCTCACTCCAGTTAAATTACACATTACGTTAAGAAATCAATAGAGGCAGATCACTTTTAAATTGGATCCTATGGTTTTCGGGAAAAATTACAATGGAAATTATATGCAAATAGAATAAAAACTTTTTGAAGCGAATGCTTTTGAATAAAGAGAGAGAGAGAGAGAGAAGGAAGCCCTGCTGCGTTGGCTTTTAAAGCAAACTCATTGACTCCATCTATCAAACCAACTCTTGGAAATAAGATCACCGCAAGAAAAATCGTCGAGTTAAGCGACTTTCTTATTGCGACCTCTTTCAAAATGTAAAGATGTTTGATTTTTCGGGATGCATCTCTTTTTTCACTTATTCATTATGCCAAGAGTTGATTAGTTTTTTAATGAATGGAAAAGACAAGTAATCCATCTCCATCATTTGAAACTGATCAGTGTGCAAACTTTAATCAATTAAAAAAAAAAATCTTTAAATTAAAATTTCTTCTAGAAAAGAATTACATAGATTAAAATATTCGGTAAAATACAGTATTTTATAATTTAATATTTATAAACAGAGTGTTGACCAAAAGCGCTCTATAATAGGCCTAAAATATCGTTGTGGATGAATATATTGATGTTTTGCTTTAAAAAAAAACTGAATATTACTCTTTAATTTGCCCGGAAATGACTTTTCATGAATATAAAATAATTACTTTGATTTAATTTTGTATATCAGAGGTGAAAAACATTGTATTTTTTGTTTTTTAATTTATCTTTTACAAGATAAAGCTTTTAAAATGTCCCTAAAATATTTTATTTATCATTAATAGAAAATGGCCAGCAGATTTTGAGCAAAAGAAGAAATAAAACCAATTATTTATATTGAAAACACAAGCGACGTTTCGATCCTATATTAGGATCATCTTCAGGCTAAAAAAACACATACAAAATTCTTTTTTAGATGCTACAACTATGAGAGAATAATTTTTATTTTCCTAATATGCTCACTGTTTGGAAATTTTAAATTTCCCTCTATGACTTAAAGTTTTAAATTTTTCTCACTGGCTCACCTTCCTCTGTCTATGGCTAATCAGCCAGAGAGATAGTGGTAAACAGGAACATAAAACGGAAATCAGTGGCTAGCGCTTTATATTATAAATATAGAATGCATGGAATAAGTTCAAACATCTCATATATTAAGTTTGATTTATTTATTTAATTTTTTTTTTTTTTTTTTTTTTCTTATAACTATTCACTTTTATAAATGTTTAGTTGTATGTTTGTTTTTGTAAGATATATTGTAAAAAGGGGCCGGAATGACCAAGGTCAAAGGCCGAAAAATAAATGAAAAAAAAAAAGTTTGATTTATTAATTCACACTTTTCACACTTTTTCTCAATCACACACACATTCACACAGTCTTTTCGGCAACTTAGGCCATTTAAGACTTTAAACGAACCGAACTCGTATTTATATAATATATATTTATTTGGGTCCAGGCATTCTTATTTGGTATCCAATTGGCTTAAATAAAATCATCGGACTGCCTGGGGTCCGAACCCGCGACGTTTATACGAGGTTAGCACGCTAACCTCCACACCATGCCCCGTGGGCTGATTTATTAATTAAATTAATAATAAAATAGAATAAATTTCAACAAATATCAAAAGATAATTCGAGTAGTAATTCTTTTTTTATCCACTGTATCGTAAAATTGAATCAGTAGACTAAATAAATAGTTTATTTTATTTTGATCTGTGGCAAACCTTAATTTCCTTTCCATCGGAACAAGGAGCCGGTGCAGATCAAATTGATTTTTTTTTTTTTTTTGAATTTTTAATCAAAATGTTTAGTAGAGTTGAAAATATTCAGTTCAATGAGTAGAGTTTTTGATTCAAAATATTAAAATTTTCATTTATATTTTTTGTCCGAAAAGTTTTTCAATTAACACGGAACATTAATAAAATTTTTGTTAGAGGTAGTGGCGTATCAATTCGGTTGGAGTCCCCTGAGTATAGAGATGGATTTTGATAAGATTAATTAATAATAAATTTTGCATAAATAACAAATACATGCTTCGGTGTGTCGGTTAAATAGCTTAAAGGCATTTGTTCTCTTTAAACTTTAGAGTTGTTTTCTCTAATCATTAAAACTGACTACTAGAGCGTATATTTTTGGCTGAACAGATAGTAGACAATTTAGAGATTATGTAGAAAGATTAATCTCCCACTCCCTTTTTGGGAATTTTCACCAATTTTATTTAAATAAATAAATAAATAAAATTGAATGAAAAAATCTTGTAACAAAAACATAAAGCTGACAGATAAACTTTCTAATCCTAAGTCGAAAGTTCAAAATTTGTTCATTTATGATTGAAAATATTTTGTATCAGAACATTTTTGTTTACGAAACCTTTCTTTAAAAATAGATGTACACATAACGAAGGTTGTTAATAAACTTTTTATTTATCTTTTTGGCAAAATATAGGAAAAACTTGGTCAATTTGTGCAGCACGAAATAACGAAAGAAGTGGGTGGAGCTGGAGCGTATCTGCATAAATAGAGAGCTGCCATCTTTTCTCAGATGACACTCCTGAGCCTCGTTAACGAAACACATTCGCTAACTTTGCACTCGGCTTGATTTGCACGCCGGGAAGCTCCGTGAATTATTCACGCCTGCTGCATTCAAAAGTGGAATTTGGCGCCAACATTTTTATTTGATAGTTACAAAACCACCTGCAGCAAGGGATTCTCTTTTACTTTGTATGATTTCCTCAATAATTAATAATAAGCCTATAACTCGAAAATTCAATAAAATCCATTTCATCGATATATTGATAGAAGAAAGGTTCTGGCTGTTTTTTCTACAAAGCTGTCCACCTATTTTTGACAATATTTTCTTACCCACCATTTACAAAACTTTTCTGCCCAGTGTCTGGCTAGATTTTCTGCCAAGATTCTGTTTAACAGAATCTGGCCACCAATTCCTGTCAATATTTTCGTAAGAGCCGTAATAAAATAATTTCTTGCCGGGATCTGGCTAAAATATCTCTTTTTTCTACCCAGATTCTGTTTTGGAGTTCCTTGCCGGTGCCAGAAAGTCAGTTTGGATTTTCTACTTCTACGATCTTAAATAAGATTTTTGCATAGAAGTATTAGAAGTGTTTAGTTTGAATACACAGCGACTAAATATACAATTTAGTTACTTTTACCCTTCAAACGAACATGAAAAAGAAGTTATTCTCGATGACAAGGTGGAATGGAGGCCTCGAATTGTGCGAGTGCAGCCTCCCACCCACCCTCTACATAACTCAACGGAAATTGCTCTTTCTATGGCAAATGAATGGTTCCCATAATGCTTTTCGAGGGGCAAGCAACATTCATCACTGGCCAAAATAATATTTCTATTTTTATATTTTATTTATTTTCATTTTGAAAGTTGTCATCTTTATAAATGAAATATTTTTTATTCGAGGTACTCACTCTTTAAATTTTATCGTGCTCCCCTCCCTCCCCCCCCCCAACCATCCAACCCGAATTCATTATTCATTTGGATTTTATAGACACTTCAATATAAACAGTCAGTCACAGGTGAAATTTATTATATTTTATTTACTTAATAAAGGCTAAAATTTTTTATTGTTTTAAAACATTAAAAAAAGCATGGATTTGGGGAAAAAAGAAATGAGATAAAAAAAAGACAAAGAAATTAATACCGATAGTGAAAGATATACAAAGAAATATAAACTAGGAACCGACCGAATATTCGGTTTCGGTTACGGTTTCGGCCAGTTTCGGCCAAAAATCATGGTTTCGGCCGTAGTTTCGGTTTCGGCCAAAAAGTAGCCGAACCTTTCGGCGGCCGAAACCAGAGTCTGAAAAGATGGGATGAGACTCGCATGCAAAAAAAAAAAAGGTCAAATGATTTGCACTTCAGGGAGAAAAAAATTTAGTCCCCCTAAAAAAAAGGTAAAATGATTTTCACGGGAGGGAAAAAAATTCAAAAAAAAAAAAAAAGGTAAAATGAAAAAAAATTTTTATAGAAAATACAAGTTTCGGTTTCGGTTACGGTTTCGGCCGAAACTAAGGTTGAGGCCGAATATTCGGTTTCGGTTGAAAATCTTGTTTCGGTCGGACCCTAATATAAACATACCAGGCCACCTTATCCACTTAATTTAAAAATTTAAATAATAAAAGTCGGAGCAGATTTACAGATAAAATATGTCATATATTTTCTTCTACCCCTACCCTTATAAATAACTATAATTTTTCTTTTAAACTTGATTTAATCATTTTTTTTACCTCAATCATCTGGTTTCTCACAATAGGCATTAATTATATAACAAACAAGAGTTAATTTAAACAGGAGTTAGGAAGCTAGAGAGAGATAGAGAGTGGGAATTATACATTTATCCAAATTCGTGTCCCATGTAAATTTGTTTGGTCTGGACAATGAACGAGATTCCATGAAGCAAATGGACTAATTTAAAATCCAATCTGCTTTTGGCCATGATTTGTTAAATATTAAACAAATATTCTTTTAAAACAAAATCTTGTTTTCATTCTAATTTTACATTATTAAGTTTTTTTCTTTTTTTTTCTATACTGTAATTTTCATAAATTGGGCTCTTATTCTCATTATTTTTCAAGAGAGTGGTTTTTATTTTTCTCATTTTTTACTTTCTCTTATTTTACATTTTTTAGAAAAAAATTTTCTGATATGTTTAATTAAATTTAAGGATTTTTCTTGGAAGTGTAACATTTTGCAATTTTTTTCTAATTTTTCCTACCTGATCTTTATGTCTCAATGTTTGTATTTAAATAAAATTTGATCCGACGGAATGGATTTTCTCTCTGAAAGACCAAACAAAAATGCATTTATTCAGACATAGAAATTTAACTGTCGATTCTCTCATTTTTTTTATTTCTTCGAGGCCACCGTGTTTGTGTTGTATTTTTTTTTTTATAATCGCATTTGTCAAGCGATGCAATAAGGGGGCGCTAAATCTTCGCCTTCGCCCCATCAAGAGGCCGTCAAAAGGCATGAATGAAAAAAGACGCCATTCTTTTCAAATTCCTATTGCTATTGAATTGTTTCGGTTAAAAAAAAATAAAGAATTTGAGATAGGATTTCTTTCAAGCGAACCATCAAGAGATATGATTACTCCGATTAAAATAATAACACATGGTGAAATATTTCATGTAAAATTTTTCAGAAAGTAATTTAAAAAATTAAAAAATAAACTTCAAAGAGTTAGGGGAAAACAAAAATAATCCCAGTAACTTAGATCGTTATTCTTAATTTCTTAAACAAATTTGCTAAGAAAAATTATTTCTTAAAGATATTTGAGAAAGAAATGAAAACAAATACAAGAAAGTTTTATTGAACTTTCTACGTTAAACTTAAATGTAAAATGATTAATTATTCTTAGATGGAAATTATATTTTTAAGAAGTTGAAATTATCTTCTTAAATATAATAACAAAGAAGGATATTTTTATATAAAAAATCTGGTGTGACTGGTCAATTTAGAAATCAAAATGAGAATATACATTTTAAAGAACAATTAAAAAATAATTTATGAATTTTAATCAAAATCGTTAGAGCTAATTTTGAGAAAAAAATGATCTGTAAAGTACTAGTACTCTTTGGCCGATTTTGTTCAAAAGCTTCGTGTCAAATGTCAGGAGGGTGGCTAACTTAAATATAAAATTTCAACTTCATAGCTCTTTTTGTTCTTGAGATATTTTGTTTACAGAGACACAGACAGACCTTGTCGGGAAAACCACTTTTTTGGATTCAGGGGACCTCAAAACGTGAAGATCCATCAAAATCTCGACATCGAATTTTTGACATGAATCCAATACTTTCTCTCTATATATATATTACATATATACATAGGTAAGAGAAAGTAAAAATCAGTTGCCTGTTAAATAAATGAATTTAGGGTAAGTGCGTAATTAAATTAATATTAAAGGTATGCTCCTTAAAAGAAAAAAAATTAATAAACAAGTGTTTAAATTTGAAGATATAATATTAATTGTGAAAGTTGTAGAATTTTTAGAAAGAGAGAATAGCCAACCAAAATAACGTTGAGTTATTATTTTTACCCGTTATGTTATTTCTGTTTTGTTTATATTGATATTATAATAGCAGGTGACATTTGAAACTAATTTTTATTATTTGTTGCAAAGGGATATTTACAATTGTTTTTCAACAAACAAACATTTATGCAAAAAAATCAACAATTTCACTTATTGTTCCATATCAAAAGCAAGTTTAATCAAAACCAAATATTTTCTATGTGCGGGGAAAATAATGGAATTAATTTTACTTTCTCTTAGCCTATATATGAAATATATAGGAGAGAAAGTATTGCGATCATGTCAAAAATTCGATGTCGAGATTTTGATGGATATACATGTTTTGAGGTCCCCTGAGTCCAAAAAAAGTGGGTCCCGCAAATTGGTCTGTGTGTGTGTGTGTATGTATGTGTGTGTGTGTGTGTGTGTGTGTGTGTGTGTGTGTGTGTCTGTATGTGTGGACAGATTTTTAGCATGAAGGAATTGAGCTACCGGATTGAAATTTTATATTTAACTTAGGTACCTTCCCACACGCTCAAAATAAGCTTTTGAACAAAATCGGCCAAAAAGTACTAGTACTTTACTGATGTACTTTTTCAGTTTTTTTCGATTTTCTCAAAATTCCCTCCAAGGATTTTTTTAAATTCAAAAATCAATTATTTTTTAGATGCTCTTTAAAATGTATATTCTCATTTTGCCGTTGAAATCTTCTGAAGACCACTTTACTCTTGTTCTTCATAGGAAAGATAGAAATGGTTGCCATGGTAACGGAATTTAAATCTTTTTCTTTTTATTAGATTAAAAATCAATTATTATTTAAATTCCCATTTTTTTTTAAATTTATTTGTGGCCCTCGGGGCATGGCGTAGAGGTTAGCGTGCTAACCTCATATACCAAACGTCGCGGGTTCGGACCCCAGGCAGTCCGATGATTTTATTTAAGCCAATTGGATACCAAATGGCTTAAATAAGAATGCCTGGACCCCAATATATATAATTTAATAATAACGGATATCGTAAATGTCTTAAATGGCCTAAGTTGCCGAAAAGACAGTGTGAATGTGTGTGTGAGTGTGAGTGTGAATGAGAAAAAAAAAAAAAAAATTTATTTGTGTCTTTAATTGTTTCAAAGAAAACATATATGTCTCTCTCTCACTTGCAAACATTATCGTCTCTCTCTACTCTTTTTAAATTCCCTTTCCACCTTATCTTCGCATAGGAACAATGTTAATTTCCTATAGGGATTTGTATGTTAATTTCGATTCAAAAGGGGGTCCCCTTTAGAACTTTTTACGCATTTAAAATTTTATTTTCCAATTCTTATGAAATTTTGTATTTATTTACGATTCTATATTGTGTATAAAATGTCCAAATATGAGATTAAAATTTTGAAAAATAACCATAGTTTATTTGAAGCAGTCAACATTTAAAATGCAAGTTTGAAACTAAGATGCTATCGGAAACTAAATATATCTCGACACAAAAAATCTGGTGTGACCAGCACAGTGCGCAACTTTCTCTTACCGAAGGGTAAGAGAAAGTTGTGTGCTGTGCGCCAGTCACACCAGATTTTTTTCATTTATCATATGTATGGGATAGTTTTTTATGCATATTTTTTAGTACTATTTTGGATTAATGTTAAACTAATAAATATTATATTGAAGGGGAATTGCAGAGGGGGAGGGGGAGGATAATAGAAATTGAAATTAATGAGAGATGGCGAGAGAGCGACAGACAGACGAGCGGGTCCCAGTCCCTTGATTAGATCCCAAGATTACTAGTGGTCTGAATACTATCTGTTAATCACCTGTTAACGGAATCGGTCTATAGACCAGATGATAGGACACAGGAGCTCTTGGGAGACTGTGTCAGCCCCGGGCTCAGCTAATTGTAAGCACGCCCGGGGAATCTAACCAATTTCTACTTGCAGACTTCAACTTCCTCTTGCCTACAGGACGCCTCCCGCCCCGTCGAATAGCTAAGAGATAATTCACATACTAACTAATAGAATGAATCTCATTTCCAAACTCTCACTTCGCTTCATGTCTATTAGGTTAAATATTAACCACCTAAATTTACCAGTATAATCTTCGCTGGCCAGATGATCTTAAAAGGATTATTTACACAAAAATAAAACAAATATTGTCTCAATATGTGTATTAAAGAAAATGCATTTAAATTAATTTCACACAGCTAAAGGAGAGGCAAGAATTTCCTTTGGTTAAATTAAAGCCGAGACGGTTGCAAGCGGGCGGAAATAGGAATTAATTCAGCTTTTAATTGCCCGACAATGTATACATGCACGGCGAGGGACAGAGAGATCGTGATCAGCGGGAATCCTTTCTTCTTTGCCGACTTGGGATACTTTTAAGTGAATTTGGAAGAGAGGGGAAATTTACTGTTCCAGGAGATTACTCTAAATAGAAGAAAAAAAAGCAAACAAATTGTTTTAATCTGATTATCAGAGAAGTGGCTGCTAAAAAAATAACCCCGGGGTATAAAAAAAAAATAGCAATGAATAAATGTTGATTATTATATTATATTTTTTTTTACTTTTTCGTAATTTGGATTATGCAATTTTTTAGCCTCTGATATGTAAAATATAGTTAGTTTGTTTTATTACAAGAAAAAAAGTAAACATTTACATTTTTCAGTTGCAAATGGGAAAGCTTAGCCTATTAAAAAAATTACATATTTAAAGCAATGCGCCATGCGCCCACACCCGGCCTTTTATTGCTTTACATTTTTTATAATAAATGAAAAAAATAATAATAATTTAGCATATATAGGCTATGAATATTTTATAATTTTAAATTCACTTAAATGGCGACAAAATTTTAAAGAGATGTTTTAAACAAACGCCCTTATAATAATAATAATAAAAGATAATGAAAGTTTTTCAAAAAAGTAAAAAGAATCCCTTTTAAGTTATTTATAAAGAGACGAGAGATGAGGCTTTGATTCATTAAGATAATTATAAAAAAATAAAGGGTCGGACTAAGAGGAGGGCACAAATTTGCCCACCCGCTATTCAAGAAAACAATATTATATATATATATACATGTATAATATATATATATATAAAATTTGAAATATTTCAACTGAAAATATTGTTGTAAAATATTAAATTGGCATATTTAATTTTAAAAGGAGAGGCAACTAGGAAAATAATCAATAATTGCCAAAGTTTCGGTCACAATCTTGCTTTTCATCAGACGAATGTGAATGTGAAATGTAAATGATAAATCAGTTCTTTTTGATTGTCCTGAGGAAGAACAGGAGTGTGTTCAAAAAATCAATTAAGAAATTAATTAAATTTCTACTGACTGCTTTTTTGTCCATCTAGTAAGTAAGTAATTTTCAAAAATAAATAATAAAGGGTAATTTTTAAAATTAAAACACTACCGTGAAATTCGGGCGAAGATCAAAGCTTACCTGAAACAAAGAGAAGATTTCAAATTAAAACAAAATTTATAAATGTTAAATGTTTTTGTAAAAAAAGTAAATATAGTTATTATATAACCCAGATAGCACACTTCGTCTTATGTACCTACCGTTTAGTTCCAGTTTACGGCCAAGACGTACCTGGACCTAAATGGTAAGTAAAGCGGGCTAACATGGCGGATACGTCCAATCATGTATGTACATAAGATGTCCCGCCCCGACCTATTCCAGACATACACTTAGAATTTTTTTCAAAAAAATATTTTTGTATTTTCAAAGTATTTTTTTCAGTTCCTCATACGGCTTAGAGATAGAATATTTTAAAAAAATGTTAATTTTTTTTTCAAATTATTTATTTCTCTTTTTCAAGGGTTTTGGAAATTATTAAAAATATATTTAAAAAATACACAAGTGTAGGTCGCATAGCGGACCTATTCCGGCTGTAAACTTAGAATTTTTTTTTCAAAAAAAAAAAGAAAAAAAAATACAAGTGTAGGTCGCATAGCGGACCTATTCCGGCTGTAAACTTAGAATTTTTTTCAAAAAAAAAAAAGAAAAAAAAAATACAAGTGTAGGTCGCATACCGGACCTATTCCGGCTGTAAACTTAGAATTTTTTTTTCAAAAAAAAAAAGAAAAAAAAAATACAAGTGTAGGTCGCATACCGGACCAATTCCGGCTGTAAACTTAGAATTTTTTTTTCAAAAAAAAAAAAAGAAAAAAAAATACAAGTGTAGGTCGCATACCGGACCAATTCCGGCTGTAAACTTAGAATTTTTTCAAAGAAAAATTTTTTTATCAATTTTATTTACCAAAACAAATGTGAAGTTATGATCCATTAATATGTTGGAATGCTAATCCTAATAAAATAAAATTTATCAAATTTTTAAATTTTTGTATAAATATTTTGTTTAATTTTTTTTTATGAACATTGAACAAATAATTGTTTTTTTTAGGATTCCTATATAAAAAGGTAAGTTTGGTTTTATTTTTTATTATTTATATTATTTATTATAAAAATAAAATCTTTAAAGACAATGTGGAGAAAGCCCGTAATAGAGATAGAAGATAAAATAAAATTAGGACCGAAAACAAGTTTGTCTTTTTATTTCATCTTCCAAAATCTTTCAATTTTTCTAGGTATTGGAACATTTATTTGCATATACTTGTTTGATTGACTAATCTGCAGAAAATGGGCTTACCGCGTGGTTTAAAATCTTCCCCCAATTTTTGGCCCTGTATTTGGGAAAGAAATTATAATTTATAATGGCATGTTTATAAAAGAGCTCGTTTGATATACCAAGAAGAAATGCAATCTTGTCACAATTTATATGATGATTGTAATAACATATTAGAAAATCGCCTAATTAAAATGCTATTAAAATTTAGACGAATGGAATGCGGACAGTGGCTTAGAATTGACAAAAAGATGGCTGGAATGGAAAAAAAAATAAAATATTAAACAATTGGAAAAACCCAGGAAAAACCCAGCGTCATTGTATTCAAAAATGGCAATGCCCTTTGTAAAGGGATAGACTACCTGCCTGCTAAAACTGACCGCTTTCTAGCTTTAGTCTGCATTCAGCTTTTGACCTGAGAAGATGTATTTTTCAATTTCTGTTCCAACGAAATTCATGAGTTGACAAATTTTTTTTTTTTTTTTATAAACTTTTTTGTCAAAAAAATATCTAAATAATTGTTTCATAATAATTTTATATTTTTTTTTTTTTTTTTTTTTTTTTTTTTTAAAGGTCCTTCTCGGCATCTAAGGCCCTTTAGACCCCATCCCTATTTATTTCAAATGATTTGTAGTCAAATCAAATGAAATAAATTTTTCTCGCTTGGGATGGGAAGCGAACCCGGGACTCCGGTGCGAGAATCATAATAATTTTATAATTTTTTCTTTTTTTTTTAGATCAATTGTCTTTTGTAAGCAGGCTGAAATGAACAAATCTCCTTGAGAAAATAGAAATGTCTTTTCTATCAACCGGAAGAAATATGGAAGAAAACAACGATTATAAAAATTTAATCAGTATTTTTCCAAATGTATGTTTATCTTTGTTTAAAAAAAGTCCTAGACCATTTTATGAATCTAGCAATATTATCTACCGGTATATTTTATTTATTTTATAATGTTATCTTTTTGTATAATTATTATTTATTAACAGATACGAGTAGGATGGCAGCCAGGAAAGAAATCAGACAAAAATCTAATCAATCTTTATCTAATTTTATTTCGATTACCGACGTTTCGGACGCAAATTGCGCACTTCCTCAGGTCAGCAAGAAACAATGAATCGTACACCCATGAATTGTGTTTTTATATTGTTAAAAAAAAAAAAAATACGCCCATCTGTATTTTATTAACTGTCTATTGTCCTGAGGAAGGGCGCGATTTGCGTCCGAAATGTCGGCAATCGAAATAAAATTAGATAAAGATTGATTAAATTTTTGTCTGATTTCTTTCCTGGCTGCCATTCTACTCACATCTGCTAATAGTTCAGCCATCATCTCAATATTATTATTTATTAATTTTAAATTCTTATTCCTCAAATAAAAAAAAAGTTGTTATACAAAATGTGTTTTTTCTTTATCTTTTGTGCTTTGGAGTTTCTGTTTCAAAGTTTTCCCATATAAAAACAATAATAAAAAAAAAAATTAAAATAATTAAAACTATTTATAATTTAAGTTTTTACTGTGTTAATCCCTCTGCATGATAATGTCCTATGCCAAATGGAGTCTTAATTTTTTTAACATAACGCAAAAATAAGATGAAAATAAATAAGAATCTGCAGGACCAAATTTGGATGTAGAATATATTAAAAACATATTCCTGGGTCGCGCACGGGACCAAAAGATTCGTCCTGGCAGTACGCACAAAGGTACTGTTCGGGTCGCACGGGGCCATAGACAGGACCTAAACGGGACACCTTATGTACGCATGGAATGTAGGAAGAGCTCCATAAAATGTACCTACATCGTAGGTCCTGCGACCCAAAATGTATCTGCATAAGACGAACGACAGGTCGCGGCGGGACATAGGATGTACATACATAAGACGAATGTGTGCTATCTGGGAAAGAGTAAAAATTGCATTCGTTAAACACTTTGGATTTCTGTCCTTAAATTAAAAGTAGAAGCCTTGCTTCACACAATATGGGATAAATTTCATTTCTAGGCGATAAAATTGTATTAGGGAATTTTAATAAAAATGGTCATATCATAATGGCTACCGATTTGTATATTTATCAAAATTAAAAACCAAAAGCTAAACGCCCAATTGGGCTAATGATTTCAAGAATTCATTGAACAAGCAAGAAATTCTACCAAGTGGCCTCTGAAAGAGGCACTATTCCTGAGAATAATATAATTTAAATCTCTATCTATCTAATTAAAAATAAATAAATAACCGCTTCTGTGAATATAGTCGTAAAATTAAAAGTAACATTTAGGTAGGGATCAGGGCCGCAGACAGACTTGACGGGCCCCGGGGCTACTTACTAATATGCCTTACTAATATGCCCCACCCCCCAAAAAAAAAAAAAAAAAGATTTTTTACTATGTAAAAGGCTATTGTGGCCTTCATGCCAACAATTTTTACACAGTTTTTGACACAACTTTTGAAATAGTTATATATTTATTTAAATAAAATTATTTAAAAATTTTTCAGTTTCTTAAACAAAGAGTTAGAATAATTTATCGAGGCCAGATCTGGACAGAGGATTTCCGGGAGAATCTGGGGGTATGGAAAATTTTTTGAAAATTAGCCACTGAAATCTGCGTTTTTAGCTATCCTGAGTCGTGAAAAAGATCAAACTTAATTTGAGCTCAAAGGGCCCGGGCCCCCTAAGGAAAAAAATTTCAAGAAAATGATTTTTTTTTTTAATTGAAATTTTAACCATGAAAATTATTTTTTATTAGAATTTTAAGGTGGGAGCGCAATGGGCCCGGGCCCCGGGGATATAGCCTCCCTGAGCCCCCTGTCTGCGGCCCTGGTAGGGATTGAATTATTGAACCAATTATTTTCTATAATTTGAATAATAGGCAATATATATAAATATTTTTATACTAACTCCTTTAAAAAGAAAATGAATATTCATAAAATAATCCGTGCTTGTCTGCCTGATTTAATCATCAAGAACTTGAGTTTTTTTTTTTCAATAGCTCTCAATTTTTAAAAATATTTATTAAAAAAAAATTTTAAATGCTAATAAATATGCATTAATTTATTTTGAAAAGTTGAGAGAAATCGGTCAGGTAAAAATAAAATGATTTGAATTTTTATGAATTGAAATTAATAATTGATTTTCTAAAGTTTATTCACAATAAAAAAAGGCAGGTTTAAAGGATCAAAGAAAAATTATTTGTAGAGATTATTACGGAAGTCCCTTTTTACTTTCTCTTACCTCTATATATGTTAATATATAGAGAGAGAAAGTAATGGTTTCAAAAATCGAGTCGAGATTTTGATGGATATACACGTTTTGAGGTCCCCTGAATCCAAAAAAGTGGTTTTTGAGACATGGTCTGTTTGTCTGTGTGTGTATGTGTGTGTGTGTGTGTGTGTGTGTGTGAACAAAATATCTCAAGAATGAAAAAAGCTAAGAGGGCTTAAATAAAATCATCGGACTGCCTCAGATTCGAACCCACGAGCCTTGGGATAGAAGGCCAGCACGCTAGCAACTTAAGCAACTGCAACAAGACCCGAGGGGTGAAAAAATTATCATTACTATATTCTAATCCAGTGCCTGCTTGAGAATTTGTTTAGATTCATAGAATACATAAATGCAAAGATTACATAAATATTTCTCTATACATTTCCGATGGGAGAAATCATAACTTTAATGACTAATAACTCAAAAAGTATAGGAATTTCGGGATGAAAATAATTTTCCTGTTATCTCTAGAAGGTCGTGTTTATGAAGAAGAATTTCATTTTAAAATTCCAACGGGAAGTTGCCTAAATAGAGCATGACAGATAAGCAGACAGACAGACGGACATTAGCGAATTATATAAATAGATTGGCGGAAACTAAATATACATCGACTCACAAGTCAGAAAATCTGGTGTGACAAGCACTATAATTAACAGATTTTTACAAATTTTTACAATGACTAGTCACACCGGATTTTTTCTTTTAATTTCTTTCGACATCTGACTACCTAAATATGTTAATATATCAAAATTCGTGATTTTGATGGAAATACAAAACTAAATACTAAACTCAGTGGTGGTCAAATGGTTCGTATAACAAATTAATTTTACGGTAGAATCATTTAAAGAAAGAAGAGAGATGGAATAGTATTAAGGACAAGATGATTAATTAACTGGGAAGGACAATTGAAATAGGAACCCCCGCCCATTAAAAAGGGCATGGTTGGTTTGCTCCCAAGTTCCAAGTCGATGTCGCCATTTCTAAAACAATTAGCTGGTCCTCAAGGTACATCAAGTAGTCAGCAGGCATGCCCTACAGGGAGGTTCTACACCAGGCATTAGTCCGACATTCATTTGCTCCAGGCTCCAGTTTTATATGCAAATGCTCTTGTCCAGGGGCGGACAGGGTCGAGGCTCGTTAGTGCCCTGTGTTTAATCTATTCAGTCAACCGCTCGAAAAGGTGGTTAATAATACATTCGCACTCTTCCCTTGCTTTTAATCTCTTCGAATTTTTTTGTAAAAGCGAGATAAAAAAAGAATATTTTAATAAATACAAATTTTTAAGTTTACTAAAAAAAAATTCAAATAATAATTTTATTGCAATAAGTATTTTAATTCATATACACGATACGTTGATTTCTATCTGATTTTTATCTGCAAAACGATTTGGTTTATAGACTATAACAAACGCAATTTGTTTAACCAATTATAGTTTGTATTTGTTTGTATAAATTAATTGAAAGAGAAAATAAAAGATAGGCCTTTTGTTCATTATAAAAAGGCCTGCAGAAATAATTTAAATTTTTTTTTTATTATTAATCATTATATATTTTTTTATTTAATCCTCTTGGATTTAAAAAAGGATATTAGAAAAATGTTTTTCGAAGAATTATAATTTTATCCGAATATGGTCTCTCTCTCTCTCCATTTCTATAATTAAAGGGAGTTTGGCCAAAGGGCTGCGTTTGTTTTAGTTAGTAAATGCAAATCGGTCAGAGCCTCCCCTCTCCCCTGGTCATGGCTTGGCATTTTTATTTCCGATCCAATTCCAATATATAAAATGCGAGTTATTTAAACAAAAGGCGAAAGCGTCAATGTTGATTCGATTTAGGGCCAAAGGCTATGGCCAGCGCGGGGATTATGACATTTTATAACTTGATATAAAATGAGGTGTATGTGTTTGTATACACCCACCACACAGACGAGAGGCGACAGAGACATTGAAAAGCCTTTTCCGTTTCATCTGCAAGGTCTCTTTTCTCTGAATTTCATAAAATTGTGCAGAGAAAATAATTAGAGTCCCCATGCAAAAGAATTAAGCGTGATTAAAACTTCCAGAATAAAATGATAAATGCGACTTAAATACAGTAAAGAGAATTTAAACGATCTGGACCTAGTGGCGTAGCTGGCTCCGGAGAGATGGGGGGGGGATGAGAGAAAGCTCCATTACTGATGCCTTTAATGTTTTTTATTCAACAAAAGAAAAATTATTGAATATTTAGAGAAACTTAAAGATTTAAGCTGTCAACCGTAGGCACTAGATGAAACATTGCATTAAATAATATTTCATTTAAAAGATATACTAAGTATTATGTTTCAAATTTTTTTAAAGACTTTTAGAGATCTTAGGCGTTTTAGACTTCAAACGATTCTTACATTAATTTAAATATATATTGGGGTATAATTTATTTCAAATGATTTAACTAATTTATAGACAGGAGTGGGGATATCGCCATTCCGCTTTTATTTATTTTAAAAAATGACAGAGTTCATATTTAGTATAATAAGTCTAGAGTGTAATAAAAAATCACGGGAAACAGTACGGTGTGCCAATCACACCAGATTTTTTGTCGAGATATATTTACAATAGTTTCCCATAGAAAATTAGTTTCAAACTTGTCCACTTCCAAATCATAAGTAAAATGTAAAAAAGTCAATTGATTCAAAATTTCCATAGGCTCTGTGTATTTTAAATGTTGACTGCTTGAAATAAACTATAAGTTATTTTTCAAAATTTTGGATATTTTATACACAATAGGGAATCCTAAATAAATACAAAATTTCATAAGAATGGAAAAAAAAAAATTTTAAATGTGTAACTGTGTTAAAAAGCTTATTTTGAGTGTCCGGGAGGGTATCTAACTTAAATTTAAATCCGGTAGTTCAATTCCTTCATGCTAAAAAATCGTTAACCCCCCAACACACACACACACACACGGACAGACCAATTTGTTGACCCACTAGGAGACCTCAA
>JAKCPI010025869.1:0-11265 GCA_023213315.1 Euborellia annulipes | reverse complement strand
AGAAAGTAAAAAAGTCAAATAGAAAAAAATTCATTTTAAATAAGGATAGCGAATAGCAGCCAGGAAAAATCAAATCAGACAAAAAACTAGATCAATTTTTATCAGATTTATTTGATCGTCGACGTTTCGGACGCCAGTCGCGCCCTCCCTCAGGACAATCAATCGTCAAGCAAATACAGATGGAGGTATTTTTAGCGAAAATTGAAATCGTGTATGAAACAAAATTTCAATATGCGACAAACTGAATGCTATTTATGTCAAGCAGTCAATATTTAAAATACACAGAGCCTATGGAATTTTTTTTTTATCAATTGACTTTTTACTTTCTCTTATTTACTTAAGAAACGCAAGTGGTCAAGTTTGGAACTAAGGTGCTATGGGAAACACAACTTTCGATTACGGAAGGTAAGAGAAAATTGTGTAAGTCACACCAGATTTTTTAATACTTTTCCACATGTTTCGGCCACACTTAAAAATCAGGACGTTGCAATTTTAGTTTAGTTCCGTTAACAAGATTAATGATTATTTCTTAGATGCAAGTTTCAGGCTTGTCCGATTTTCTATTGTTATACATAATACATCTTCTCAAAGGGCAAAGAACATTTTTTTATATTGGATTTTTTTTCTATCGTTTTATGTAAATATCAATATTATATTTCGTTTATTAGAGTCATAAATCATAATCCAATCAAATGAATGGTTCTTTTTCCAGGCCTCATTACATTAAACGTGGAAAATGCAACGATAAACAACCCCCTAGGAGTGAGGAGGCTGACAAAAGGTCCTAAGAGAGGCCCTCGACTGAAGGAAAGGCCCTTTATTCATTCCAGGTCAAAGGTCACGCGTCAAGCGGCAGCACCCTTCAGGGCGGACCTGTTGTTGTACAGGGCGGCCACCCTGCATTGTGTTCTAAAACCTAGGATAGAGATATTAATATTTAAATAACCTGAAGAAGAAGACGAAAAAAAACCTAATGGTTGGTCAAGAAAGAAAAAAAAAGGGCTTATGCTCTTGTTGTTGTTGCCAGTCAGCCATCCAAAAGGGACTTAATTAGATTGTATTTACAAAAGTTGCATTTGAACAAAAGCCATAACGAGACTTGGTCTCTCATCTCAAATATGAAAATAAATAACGAGGTGAATATTTTTTTTACGTGAATGGCGAGATAACAATCGGGTCGATTTAGATGATTTTTAATCACCGGTCCTATCATCACTCAATCAATATAAATATATTATCCTAAGCTAATCAAGTCTCATCTATATGCATAGACTATGCGTATCAAAATAAAGTGAACAGTTTGAGTAATATGAGATTTGCATGAAATATATTTTGAAATTTTAATATTAAAATGAAACATCAAAAATAAAGTGTCCAAAATGTAAACTAGAAAAAAGAAGGCCTCCGTAAAGAGAATTCCATCAAAATGCTAAGCATAAATGTCATTTAAAAACTCATAAGGCTGTATTTATTTATTTTACCTTCTCAATTTACTGAGTAATGTTTGTTTCATCAAGCCTCGTCTATATTTTCGCTACAGTGATCAGACTGATGAGAAGTAGGCAGCGAGAAATTTATGCCGAGAAATATTGACAGATGAAATAAATGAATTTGCAAAAAAAAAAGCAAACTTTTTTGCGGAGATATTTTTTCCAAATTTAAAAACATTAATGTTTCAAATACGAAACTTTTTTTTAAGTTTAGAGTCTGAAAAAAATTATGCTCCACTCAAATTTTTATTATATTTTTACAAAAATAACTAAAATTATTTTCATAAATTTGTTAATTTAATAGACAAAAAGCCCGTAACTCGTGGCATTGGCTTCACATAGCTGAAAGACTCCAGAATCGTTTCCCGACCGGATCGAGAAAATTTTCAATCAATTGACGTGACTACCAATCCCTTAAAGGATATTCAGGCAAAATTTATTCCACTTTTCAGTCGACGTTTTGGGAGTCTGAACGTCCTTTTTCAAAACTAATGCGTTGTCAATAAATCAATTCTTTTGATTTTGTCATTAAAGCATGAAAGCAATAATACAAATATCGTCTAGGGATCCGTAGAAAGGCATTCGGATACGAGTTTGAACTGTTGCTTTCATACTTTAATGACAAAATCAAAATAATTGATTTATTGATAAACGCATTAGTCCTGAATTTCAGACCCCGAAATGGCGACTGAATAGTGGTAATAAATTTTGTCTAAATATAACTTCATATACAAACTAACAATGTCAGGCTGTCCTAATTTTAACTACTACGAATGACCATAGATGCCGAAAACAAAAAAAAGTATTATATTTAGAGAAATTTATAAAGGCAAAAAAAAAGTCAAATGATTTTTTGACGGTGCTTTTCTTTATTTTCAAATGATTTTTGACCAGAGTTGAAGTGAGACTAAACCCTCGCAATTGTATTTATTTTCCAGAGCGTTTTGAATTTGGGGAATTTATATATAGACCCTGTTACGCATTAGTGTGTCAAGCACCAGGTACCGAGTTTTGAGAAAATTAACATTAAAGTTTTTTGTTTTCATTGGATTATATATAATTTTTTTTTTTGTCAATTGTGCAAGTAACATTAAATATAAATTTTTTAAGACATATTTCATAAAAATACTATTAATTATAGCATTTGAAACAATATTCCGTGCTTAACTCAATTTTTAATTTTTTTTTGGCGCTTGACACACTAATGGATAACAGGGTCCATATAGACTTCAGACACACAAAGAGGACAGTTTGGGGAAGCAATATTGTGAAAACATTCGTATTTGCTGGCCTTGTATACTAAGGGTCGCGGGTTCGGATCCCAGGCAGTCCGATGATTTTATTTAAGCCTTGGATATTATATTTTATATTTTGATTAAAAATCATTCAATCAATTATTATTTAGATGCTGTTTAAAATGTATATTCTCATTTTGCCACAAAAAATCTGAAGTGACAAGCACAGAACACAACTTTCTATTACCGAAAAACAATCACACCAGATTTTCATATATAAAATTTTCGGATGTTTATAGAAAAGGTGCTGGAAATAATTTCTGAGACTAATTTGTCCAGTGGCGAAGTTAGAATTCGATTCTTCTAATCTTTTTTTAGAGCCATAGTATAGTTAGAGTTAGAGCCATAGTTAGTTAGTTTCCCATATACAATTTCGATTTACTATTTAATTGTATAAAATTTATAAAAATTTATTAGCTATTTTAAAAAACTTGAGTAAATAAATTTCGTTATTCGATCTCTTCATTGAGATGTTAAAATTTGATGTTACTTGTTCCTGTTATTTCCCTTAATAAATAAATTGCTACCTTTTTCTCCTTTTTACTTTTTTTTTTTTTTAAAGCTCTTTTGTGGCTGAACTGAGAGACACGTTCTCTCTGTTGTTAAATCTCCTAGGAATTGTCTGTCCATTCGTTGCTTCTGCTTCTGCACCCTCCAAACCTTCACATATTTCTTTTGTTCACACGTTTCAGAATTTAATCTAACATGTTGTTTAGTGATGTTGTTATTAGGTTCTAAAGTGGCTTTATATTTAACTTTATCATTATAAATTATATTCTCTTTACTTTAAAGGGAAAGATTTTTTTTTACCGCGTTTTATTCTTTAGATTCTATCTGTATGCTCTATTAAAAAAAGTTCTGATTAATAGTTATTTCGAATTATTATTATTATTTTATTTTTTTTTTCAAGGTAAGGGTGAAGTTGAATTCAACGTTTTTGTCAATGGATTTGGCAATTGTTTAAGACATGTATGCCGAATCTTTTAAAGATGGACGCATGATAGTATGTCGTTTTTTTTTTTTTTTGTGTAGCAAACTTTATGACAGTGGTTTCCAAACTTTATGTTACCACGCCTCCCTTAAAAATAATTAATCTTATGACGCCTCCCCACCCCCTCCCCATTTTATAAAATAATACAAAAACAAAAATTTTTAATGCTAAAAAATATAAATTTATATAAAAATATTTTTTTTATTTATTCTTATTTATATTAAAACTAGCAATCATTTTGAAAATTGGTCCTGGGGGCCAATATTCGCGCCTCCCCTTAGACAAGTCCGCGCCTCTCAGTTTGGAAAACGCTGGTATAAGGGTATTTTATGGCTGATGGAATTTGTATTAGGAATGAAAGTTAGAAGAAAACGCAACCAGAATTTTTTTCTTTAAAAATATATTTTAACAGCTTACGTTTCGGCCTTGGTCAAAGCCATCCTCGGATGACCACTAACAGCTCCGAGGGTGGCTTTGACCAAAGCCGAAACGTCAGCTGTTAAAATATATTTCTAAAGAAAAAATTCTCGCTTCGTTTTTTCTAACTTTCATTCCTGAAGAAAAATATTTTTCTCAAATCTTATTTTCCCGCCCTAGGGGGGTGCCTAACTTAAATATAAAATTTCAACCTCCTAGCTCAATTCCTTCATGCTTTAAATTGAACCCAAACAGACACACAGACAGACCATGTCGCGAAAACCACTTTTTTGGATTCAGGGGACCTCAGAACGTGTATATCCATCAAAATCTCGACATCGAATTTTTGACATGATCCAATACTTTCTCTCTATATATATGTATATTAACTTATAGATATAGGTAAGAGAAAGTAAAAATTCAAATCCGAATTGAGATTAGTTCTATATACAAACAAAGATGCGGTAACTCACCCCAGTAAAATTCTAAGTCGACTAATCATATCTTATTTTTCTACCTAATGAAAAAAATCGCTACAAAATTGTGCAAGGGATTCGATGGGTTCCTAAGTTACCAGGGGCGGATTAAAGGGGCGATCGCCCCCCCCCCCCTCCCGAGAAGAAATTCAAACAGTTATAAAAACTAGTAATCTAAAGAAATTATGATTTCCGCTCTTTAATTTCAATTGAATTTGTTACCAATCAATTTAAATAAATAGGAAAGGGGTCTAAATGGCCATAGATGCCGACAAAGTCCTTAAATAAAAAAAAAATAAAAAAATAAAAAAACCGCCCCCCGACAAAATTGCATTAATCCGCCACTGTAAGTTACTCAGTGTTATTATTATCTGTTTATGAGAGTTTCGAAATCTTCAAAAATTAATTCCGCCCCAGTAATAAGAAATTTTAGAATGACATTAAAATGTTTCTACCCTACTATACTATTTGATAAATATCGAATATAAATTTTAACTCAAACGGAATGCACTTAATTTTTAGTAAAAGTATTAAAAAACATTAATATCTTTGTGCATTATAGGGGATGGGGCATTAACCCCCCTGGTTAATGCCTTCATACCTCCCCCCCCCCCAGCTTTAAGGAAATGCGAGTCTTCACCGCGAAATTACTCTCAAAATAATTTGAATACATTTATAAATAATTATTTTAATTTTATTTTGAAATTATTTTAATTTTCAACCCTTACTCCACCCCTGTGTAAAAGTATATTAAGGAAATTTGATTAACAAAAATATAGGCCATATAGAAAGAATATAATGGTAAATAATGGTGACTTAAGAAAAGATAAAAACATGCCCTCAGGCTTGAAATACAAAATAATTAATTTCATATTCAAAAGAATCGTTTTTCGCAGTCAAATTATTTGTTTCTATCATTTTTTTTTTTTCAACGATAAAATGCTTAATAATTACCTTTAATAAGACTCTCAAGGGGGTGTGCTGGTTGACGGTGAGGTCAGGGTGGATTACAGGGGGGGGGTAATTATTTTTTATTTTTTTATTAAATAAAAAAATAAAATTATTTATGAAGGGGTGGGATAAAATAAAAAAAAATAAATATATATATTTTTTTTTTTTTTAATTAAAAGGGGGGGGGGGGGCCCCCCCCCCCCCCCCCGCCACCCCATGGGGAAACTATATTAATTATTCACTTTGATTCACTTTAAACACAAAAAAGATAGCAGCGCCTGCAACCCGGCAACGCACTCGACTCGACTGATCGAGAGAGAGACTTGTTTTTCTTTGTATAGGAATAAATAGATGAAAATAACAATTCCCTTTTTATTAAAAGTAAAAAAATACCTTTTGCTCTAATCTAACTATATTTAGAGATGGAAAAGAATGTCAACAAGTGATTTGGAATATTCCAAGGCCTTTCTTAAATAATCAACCCTTCATCCCCCTAATCAAATAATAATCAACGCTATTTTTTGAATGTTTTCTATTTATTTGGCTTCGATTTAGATAAAAAAAAAATTAAAAAACATTTTTTTTTTTTTTTTTTCAATTTTTCAACCCCTAATCTAATCTTTTTTTTAAACACTCACACTTTTTCCCCATTCACTCACATTCACACAGTCTTTTCGACAACTTGGGCCATATAAGACTTTTTACGATAACCGTTATTAAGAATATATAAATGTTGGGGTCCAGGCATTCTTATTTAAGCCATTTGAAATCCAATCTTAATAAATAAAATAATTACCAATGCTATCGCCTTCGGCGAGCTTCGCGTCTAGTCAGAAAAAATTAAAAACCCTCCCTGGAACCGCCTTTGGGTTTCACACATAGTATAATTTTCTAGAATGAGTCTTACTTTAGGCCAGTGGATTCCAAACTTTGTTACAACGCCTCCCTTAAAAATATTTAATCGTATGACGCCCCCCCCCCCCACACATTTAATAAAATAATATAACAATTTTTAATACTAAAAAATTTAAATTTATATAAAAATATTTTTTTTTTTAATTTATTCCTTTTTATTATTACTTTCTCTTATTTTAATTAAAAACTCCGACCCCTAATCTTCTAAATTTTATTATTTTATTTATAAAACTAGCAATCATTTGGAAAATTGATCTTGGTGGCCAATATTCGCGCCTCCCCTTAGACTAGTCCTCGGCTCACAGTTTAAAAAACGCTGCTTTAAGAGATGAACTCGCAATGTCAACTTCATTGATAAATGTTACAACGCGACTAAGTACATATTTGATTTTTTAATCATATTTTATTTTAATTTGTTTAAGGCCTTTTTCGGCATCTAAGGCCATCCCTATTTAATTCAAATGATTGGTAACCAATTCAAATGAAATAAATTTTTCTCGCTTTGGACGGGAAGCGAACCGGCACCCTAGGCACGAGAAGCTAATGGATCCACGGGGATTTTTTATTCATGTTTGTATATGCTTAGTAATCAACGACTGAGGGAATCCAAATTATATGTCTAAGGGCCGGTTGCTTCACTTCAAGTCAACTAACAAACTTATTCGCAAATCATCGATATAATAAACAAGAACACGCTTAACCTTCGAGTTACAAAAATGAATTTTTATGACATATAATTAACAATCTGAGGTATAAAAGGAAGTTTTGTGATGTTAGCAACTTAATAAAGGCATCATTTATAAAAATTATTAAAATTAAAAATTAAAATTAATTAAAATAAATATTAAAAAATATAAGGATGTGGTATTTGGGCAGCCAAGGTGAAAAAATAGTCTATATTTTGTCGACGTTTCGAGTGCCGAGTGCACTATTCATCAGGACAAAAATTGATGTCAAATTGACATGGCAGTGTAGCAACGCTTTTAATTCTCTTGAAAAATTCTCTTTACTGTTTGGAAGTTGTTTTTGCCCGATGAAGAATACGATCGGGACTCGAAACGTCAACAAAAGATTGACTTTTTGTTTTTTCTTGGCTGCCCAAATACCACATCCTCATATTATAATATTCAATCATCAAGAAACAACAACTAGTAAATATTAAATTTTTTTTTTGTTTATTTGGCTTTCGTCCTTTAAAAATTGAAATAATTAATTAAAAAATTAATTTTTTAACAAAATCTTTTGAAAAATTATTAAAAAATAAAAAAGGCTTGTGTTTTTAATTTTACCTCTTAGTTAAGTCTTATAGCTAGCTAACTACGATCTGGGCTATTTAATCAAATGATTAGGTTAACTAGATGTGAAAAGTCATCTGGCTTATTCGAGGTTTAATTAGTTAATTAGAAGTGAAGCAACCGGACCTAATTGTTATACAATAAAAGTTCAGCAAGAAGCGTTTGGGCTACAACTAAAATAAAATAAATTTTTCCCCCACTGATCTAGGTTAACAAACATATAAATATCTTTCAAGTAAAATTCCACCTTTTTTTCACTAAACATATTAATTATTTAGAAATGATAAATGAATATACCACCAGATGGTAGGTAGGTCATTTATCCATTAAAATGAATGAAGATAGGAAATATAAAGAAGAAAACAAACAATGTTATTGTTCCTTTGTTATTATCTTCATTTTATTGGTCATATATATAAAATTATTTAAATTAAGGTGGGCCTCGTTCCTAAACAGGTGACTTTGTCTTTCTGGACAGACCTACTCATATTTTATCAAGAAGCGCCTTTTATTTAGTTTTCAAATTAGAATAAATTAAAAATCAATTGTATTCCCGAGTCTGTTCGAGTTTTTTTATATTTTGGGTTTAAATTAAGTTTTTCTTTTTAAACGAATTTAATTTTAACGTATCTATTTAATAAAAAAAGGTTAGATGGATTTGTAAAATCAATCTAAATGTAAGCACTAGTTCAGGAGTCATCAATCTACGGCCAAATCTATCCGTCTGATTTACGATAATTAAATAAAAAATCAGAAATAATTTTGTAATTATTTTATAAATTTCGAACTTTGATTTATATATATGTGATATTCTTGAAATTCTCTGCCCCTGTGATTTTACCCGCTTCCTATTTATTTATTTTTTAAGAGAAAGATGGGATTAAGTAGAAATAAATCGGGAATGACTTCCCCAAAACTTTCTCGTATATTCTTTTGGCATTATGTCTGTGTGTGTGTCTGTGTGAATGAATGAAATTTATTTAAATTGAATTGGCTACCAATCAATTTAAATAAATAGAGAAGGGGTCTAAATGGCCATAGATGCCGAAGAAGACCTTAAAAAAAATAAAAAATAAAATTTTTTCTTCTCATAATTAAAATTGCAATACTTTCTCTCTATATAGGGTAAAAGAAAGTAAAAATGCGAGGGTCCCCCACAGATGGATCCGTGCCACCTGAGGGGTTCAGGTGAGCGAAGTTATATTAACTTTTATACGATGCCTCCGAAGTTAAGCAACAAAAAGCTTCTAATCATAGTCAAGTGATTAAAGCAGCAGCTAAACAAAAAATCTGGTGTGACTGGCGCACAGCACACAACTTCCCCTTCGGCAAGAGAAAGTTGTGGACCGTGCTTGTAGGTATATTCAATGGGGGGGGGCGGCGCCGCCCCCCCCCGCCCCCCGGGGGCAGGTTTTTTATTTTTTTTTTTTTTTTAAAATTTATTATTTTTATTTTTTAAAATTTAAAATATTAAAAATAATAAAAAATAAAAAAAAAAAAAAATTCATTTTTTTTTCCATTTTTTTCCAAAAATTTTTAATTATAAAATCAATTAATTTTTAAATTTTTAATTTTATTATAATTAAAATTTTAATTTTATTTAATTTTTGTTAGTTTTAGTATTGTTTTTTTTTTTTTATATTTTATAAAATTAAAAAATTTTAAATTATTTAAAAAAATTTTTTGCCCCCCTTGATCCAATTCGTTCCGGCGCCCCTGTATTCAATGCTACTCATTGATTACATGATTTATAATAAATGATTTTTTATTAAAAATTCAATTTATTGTTAGATTTTTTTGTGTCGAGATATACTTATTTCCTAACTTGACCACTTGCATTTCATAAGTAAAAAAAAAAAGTAAAAAAGTCAAATGATTCAAAATTTCCATAGGCTCTGTGAATTTAAATGTTGACTGCTTGAAATAAACTAAATTATGGTTATTTTTCAAAATTTTAAACTCATATTTGGATATTTTATAAACAATAGAGAATCCTAAATAAATACAAAATTTTTTTTAAATGTGTAAAAAGTTCCAAAGGGGTCCCCCCCCTTTTGAATCCAAAATAGCATGAAAATCCCCATAGGGATTTAACATTGGCTCTATGGAAGGAAGAGCCCGAAGAAGAATTTGAAAAATCTGAAATCTTTCCTATGAAGTACAAGAGTAAAGTGTGCTTCAAAAGATTTCAAGGAGAAAATAAGAATATACATTTTAAAGAGCAGGTAAAAAATAACTGATTTTTGAATTTTTATCAAAATCGATGTAGCAAATTTTGAGGAAATCGAAAAAAAAAACTGAAAAAAATCTTAACTTTTTCCTATGAAGTACAAGAGTAGTGTGCTTCAAAAGATTTCAAGTGCAAAATGAGAATATACATTTTAACCAATTCATTATAATCCAAAGAGTAAACTCTTTAAGGTAAAAATAATAATAATAATAATGTTAGCGGGAACAAGAAAGTCAAGCTCCGTGACTTGGTGTATCTCAACCTGACTAGATGATCGGCTGTTTTGGCGCCATAGGGCTAGGCTGTCTGTCCTTCTATATATCCACGTGGGCGAACCCGTGCCCTTCGGGTTCACCGATCCTCCTCATTTTCAAAACAAGATTCCAAACTGTTTTTTTTTTTTTTTTTTTTTTTTTTCGTAAATCAGACGAGCTTACATATGTACACTCTCACTCGATGAAACCTTTCGAGATTTATGCTGTTATGTTTATAATTCAAAGCATATGAATAAATAAATAAAACGAAAGAGAGAAACAAATCTAAGCCGCTAGGTCAGAGGTTTTTTTAATTTTTTTTTTTTTACTAATATTATTATTATTTATTAATTTAGTTTTTATAATTTATTCATTTGATCATAAAAAAAATAAAATAGTTAGATAGGCAAATGGAATAATAATTAGAATATAAATTATTTTTAACCAACTGAGAAGTTGGAGGTGGAAGAAGATATTGTAATCATACCAAATATGATATTGTGAGATTTTGATGGATGAGAACGGATTATGCTCTTTAAAACACGATTTGGCTATTTTAATGGGGGTGTATGTGGGATGTTGAGCCGTTTTCTTATTTTTCTACTGGACCAATTAACCTCAAAGTTTTGAGAGGTATCTGTTATAAATTAAATTAAAATTTGCTCGTGTGTACAGCGTCCACATTTAAGATCAGGGAGGCGGAGTTTGGTTGGGGCCACTGTGACTAATGGGATAGCCGCCAAAAAAAACTCGTGAGTTATCTATCATATATTGTTTATTTTATTTATACCTATAAAGAAGATAACTAATAAAAAGTAAATGGATTTAATTTGATGCGTGACATGACTGCCGTCACAGCTACTTTGCTGTGCGCGTGTGCAATTTAAAAAAATTATTTAGTATCTTATTAAAGTTTAAAAAAAATATGCTGAAGCCGCTGTCTGCATATAC
>JAKCPI010025868.1:0-14155 GCA_023213315.1 Euborellia annulipes | reverse complement strand
GCGCACAGCACACAACTTTCTCTTACCTTCGGTAATCGAGAGTTGTGTTCTGTGCTTGTCACACCAGATTTTTTGTGTCGACATATATTTAGTTACCGACAGTACGGTACATTCGATTTTCAAGATGTAAAATTTATAAGTATGGGAAAATATTTATATTTTGTTACCATGGCAACCATTTCTCCTATCTTCCCTATGAAATACAAGAGTAAAGTGATCTTCAGAAGATTTCAATTGCAAAATGAGAATATACATTTTAAAGAGCTTCTAAAAAATAATTGATTTTTGAATTTAAAAAAAAATCGTTCGGAGCAAATTTTGAGAAAATCGAAAAAAACTGAAAAAGTACATCAGTAAAGTACTAGTACTCTTTGGCCGATTTTGATTAAAAGCTTATTTTTCCGGTCCCGGGGGGTGTTTAACTTGAATATAAAATTTCAACCTCGTAGCTCAATTCCTTCATGCTTAAAATTGAACACACACAGACACACACACACACAGACACACAGACCATGTCGCGAAAACCACTTTTTGGATTCAGGGGACCTCAAAACGTGAAGATCCATCAAAATCTCGACATCGAATTTTTGACATGAATCCAATACTTTCTCTCTATATATATATTACATATATACATAGGTAAGAGAAAGTAAAAAAAGTCAAATAGAAAAAAATTCATTTTAAATAAGGATAGCGAATAGCAGCCAGGAAAAATCAAATCCGACAAAAAACTAGATCAATTTTTATCAGATTTATTTGATCGTCGACGTTTCGGACGCCAGTCGCGCCCTCCCTCAGGACAATCAATCGTCAAGCAAATACAGATGGAGGTATTTTTAGCGAAAATTGAAATCGTGTATGAAACAAAATTTCAATATGCGACAAACTGAATGCTATTTATGTCAAGCAGTCAATATTTAAAATACACAGAGCCTATGGAATTTTTTTTATCAATTGACTTTTTACTTTCTCTTATTTACTTAAGAAACGCAAGTGGTCAAGTTTGGAACTAAGGTGCTATGGGAAACACAACTTTCGATTACGGAAGGTAAGAGAAAATTGTGTAAGTCACACCAGATTTTTTAATACTTTTCCACATGTTTCGGCCACACTTAAAAAATCAGGACGTTGCAATTTTAGTTTAGTTCCGTTAACAAGATTAATGATTATTTCTTAGATGCAAGTTTCAGGCTTGTCCGATTTTCTATTGTTATACATAATACATCTTCTCAAAGGGCAAAGAACATTTTTTTATATTGGATTTTTTTTTCTATCGTTTTATGTAAATATCAATATTATATTTCGTTTATTAGAGTCATAAATCATAATCCAATCAAATGAATGGTTCTTTTTCCAGGCCTCATTACATTAAACGTGGAAAATGCAACGATAAACAACCCCCTAGGAGTGAGGAGGCTGACAAAAGGTCCTAAGAGAGGCCCTCGACTGAAGGAAAGGCCCTTTATTCATTCCAGGTCAAAGGTCACGCGTCAAGCGGCAGCACCCTTCAGGGCGGACCTGTTGTTGTACAGGGCGGCCACCCTGCATTGTGTTCTAAAACCTAGGATAGAGATATTAATATTTAAATAACCTGAAGAAGAAGACGAAAAAAAACCTAATGGTTGGTCAAGAAAGAAAAAAAAAGGGCTTATGCTCTTGTTGTTGTTGCCAGTCAGCCATCCAAAAGGGACTTAATTAGATTGTATTTACAAAAGTTGCATTTGAACAAAAGCCATAACGAGACTTGGACTCTCATCTCAAATATGAAAATAAATAACGAGGTGAATATTTTTTTTACGTGAATGGCGAGATAACAATCGGGTCGATTTAGATGATTTTTAATCACCGGTCCTATCATCACTCAATCAATATAAATATATTATCCTAAGCTAATCAAGTCTCATCTATATGCATAGACTATGCGTATCAAAATAAAGTGAACAGTTTGAGTAATATGAGATTTGCATGAAATATATTTTGAAATTTTAATATTAAAATGAAACATCAAAAATAAAGTGTCCAAAATGTAAACTAGAAAAAGAAGGCCTCCGTAAAGAGAATTCCATCAAAATGCTAAGCATTCATGTCATTTAAGAACTCATAAGGCTGTATTTATTTATTTTACCTTCTCAATTTACTGAGTAATGTTTGTTTCATCAAGCCTCGTCTATATTTTCGCTACAGTGATCAGACTGATGAGAAGTAGGCAGCGAGAAATTTATGCCGAGAAATATTGACAGATGAAATAAATGAATTTGCAAAAAAAAAAGCAAACTTTTTTGCGGAGATATTTTTTCCAAATTTAAAAACATTAATGTTTCAAATACGAAACTTTTTTTTTTAAATTTGGAGTCTGAAAAAAAATTATGCTCCACTCAAATTTTTATTATATTTTTACAAAATAACTAAAATTATTTTCATAAATTTGTTAATTTAATAGACAAAAAGCCCGTAACTCGTGGCATTGGCTTCACATAGCTGAAAGGTTCCAGAATCGTTTCCCGACGAAATCGAGAAAATTTTCAATCAATTGACGTGACTACCAATCACTTAAAATATTCAGGCAAAATTTATTCCACTTTTCAGTCGACGTTTTGGGAGTCTGAACGTCCTTTTTCAAAACTAATGCGTTGTCAATAAATCAATTCTTTTGATTTTGTCATTAAAGTATGAAAGCAATAATACAAATATCGTCTAGGGATCCGTAGAAAGGCATTCGGATACGAGTTTGAACTGTTGCTTTCATACTTTAATGACAAAATCAAAATAATTGATTTATTGATAAACGCATTAGCCCTGAATTTCAGACCCCGAAATGGCGACTGAATAGTGGTAATAAATTTTGTCTAAATATAACTTCATATACAAACTAACAATGTCAGGCTGTCCTAATTTTAACTACTACGAATGACCATAGATGCCGAAAACAAAAAAAAGTATTATATTTAGAGAAATTTATAAAGGCAAAAAAAAGTCAAATGATTTTTTTGACGGTGCTTTTCTTTATTTTCAAATGATTTTTGACCAGAGTTGAAGTGAGACTAAACCCTCGCAATTGTATTTATTTTCCAGAGCCTTTTGAATTTGGGGAATTTATATATAGACCCTGTTCCATTTATTTCCATACCCTTTATTCTTTTTTTTGTTTTGATTGGATATATATAATTTTTTGTCATTGCAAACATTAAAAAATTTTCCCTCCCCCCCCCCAGACTTCAGACACACAAAAAGGACATAGTTTGGGGAAGCAAAATTCGTGAAAACCATTCGTAGGGTTCTGCTGGCCTTGTATACCAAGGGTTGCGGGTTTGGATCCCAGACAGTCCGATGATTTTATTTAAGCCTTGGATATTATATTTTGATTAAAATTCATAAATCAATTATTTTTTAGATGCTGTTTAAAATGTATATTCTCATTTTGCCTTTCAGATATATTGAACCACTTTACTCTTGAACTTCATAGGAAAGATTGGAGAAATGGTTGCCATGGTAACAAAATAGAAATATTTTCACATGTTTATAAATTTCACATCTTGAATATATGTCGACACAAAAAATCTGGTGTTACAAGCACAGAACACAACTTTCTATTACCGAAAACCAATCACACCAGATTTTCATATATAAAATTTTCGGATGTTTATAGAAAAGGTGCTGGAAAATCGGTCCAATTTCTGAGACTAATTTGTCCAGTGGCGAAGTTAGAATTCGATTCTTCTAATTTTTTTTAGAGCCATAGTTAGTTAGAGTTAGAGTCATAGTTAGTTAGTTTCCCATATACAATTTCGATTTACTAATTGTATAAAATTTATAAAAATTTATTAGCTATTTTAAAAAACTTGAGTAAATAAATTTCGTTATTCGATCTCTTCATTGAGATGTTAAAATTTGATGTTACTTGTTCCTGTTATTTCCCTTAATAAATAAATTGCTACCTTTTTCTCTCTTTTTACTTTTTTTTTTTTAAAGCTCTTTTGTGGCTGAACTGAGAGACACGTTCTCTCTGTTGTTAAATCTCCTAGGAATTGTCTGTCCATTCGTTGCTTCTGCTTCTGCACCCTCCAAACCTTCACATATTTCTTTTGTTCACACGTTTCAGAATTTAATCTAACATGTTGTTTAGTGATGTTGTTATTAGGTTCTAAAGTGGCTTTATATTTAACTTTATCATTATAAATTATATTCTCTTTACTTTAAAGGGAAAGATTTTTTTTTACCGCGTTTTATTCTTTAGATTCTACCTGTATTCTCTATTAAAAAAAGAGATCTGATTAATAGTTATTTCGAATATTATTTTTTTTTTTTCAAGGTAAGGGTGAAGTTGAATTCAACGTTTTTGTCAATGGATTTGGCAATTGTTAATGTATGCCGAATCTTTTAAAGATGGACGCATGGTAGTATGTCGTTTTTTTTTTGTGTAGCAAACTTTATGACAGTGGTTTCCAAACTTTATGTTACCACGCCTCCCTTAAAAATAATTAATCTTATGACGCCTCCCCACCCCCTCCCCATTTTATAAAATAATACAAAAACAAAAATTTTTAATGCTAAAAAATATTTATTTATATAAAAATATATTTTTTATTTATTCTTATTTATATTAAAACTAGCAATCATTTTGAAAATTGGTCCTGGGGGCCAATATTCGCGCCTCCCCTTAGACAAGTCCGCGCCTCTCAGTTTGGAAAACGCTGGTATAAGGGTATTTTATGGCTGATGGAATTTGTATTAGGAATGAAAGTTAGAAGAAAACGCAACCAGAATTTTTTCTTTAGAAATATATTTTAACAGCTTACGTTTCGGCCTTGGTAAAAGCCATCCTCGGATGACCACTAACAGCTCCGAGGGTGGCTTTGACCAAAGACGAAACGTAAGCTGTTAAAATATATTTCTAAAGAAAAAATTCTCGCTTCGTTTTTTCTAACTTTCATTCTTGAAGAAAAATATTTTTCTCAAATCTTATTTTCACGCCCTAGGGGGGTGCCTAACTTGAATAAAAAATTTCAACCTCCTAGCTCAATTCCTTCATGCTTTAAATTGAACCCAAACAGACACATAGACAGACCATGTCGCGAAAACCATTTTTTGGATTCAGGGGACCTCAAAACGTGTATATCCATCAAAATCTCGACATCGAATTTTTGACATTAATCCAATACTTTCTCTCTATATATATGTATATTAACTTATAGATATAGGTAAGAGAAAGTAAAAATTCAAATCCGAATTGAGATTAGTTCTATATACAAAAAGATGCGGTAACTCACCCCCAGTAAAATTGTAAGTCGACTAATCATATCTTATTTTTCTACCTAATGAAAAAATCGCTACAAAATTGTGCAAGGGATTCGATGGGTTCCTAAGTTACCAGGGGCGGATTAAAGAGGCGATCGCCCCCCCCCCCTCCCGAGAAGAAATTCAAACAGTTATAAAAACTAGTAATCTAAAGAAATTATGATTTTCGCTCTTTAATTTCAATTGAATTTGTTACCAATCAATTTAAATAAATAGGAAAGGGGTCTAAATGGCCATAGATGCCCACAAAGTCCTTAAATAAAAAAAAAAAAAAAAATAAAAAAACCGCCCCCCCCGACAAAATTGCATTAATCCGCCACTGTAAGTTACTCAGTGTTATTATTATCTGTTTATGAGAGTTTCGAAATCTTCAAAAATTAATTCCGCCCCAGTAATAAGAAATTTCAGAATGACATTAAAATGTATCTACCCTACTATACTATTTGATAAATATCGAATATAATTATATTCGATATTTATCAAATAGTAATAGTAATAGTAATAGTAATTTAAATTTTAACTCAAACGGAATGCACTTAATTTTTAGTAAAGGTATTAAAAAACATTAATATCTTTATTCATTATAGGGGATGGGAAGCATTAACCCCCCCTGGGTAATGCCTTCATACCTCCCCCCAGCTTTAAGGAAATGCGAGTCTTCACCGCGAAATTACTCTCAAAATAATTTGAATACATTTATAAATAATTATTTTAATTTTATTTTGAAATTATTTTAATTTTCAACCCTTACTCCACCCCTGTGTAAAAGTATATTAAGGAAATTTGATTAACAAAAATATAGGCCATATAGAAAGAATATAATGGTAAATAATGGTGACTTAAGAAAAATAAAAACATGCCCTCAGGCTTGAAATACAAAATAATTAATTTCATATTCAAAAGAATCGTTTTTCGCAGTCAAATTATTTGTTTCTATCATTTTTTTTTTCAACGATAAAATGCTTAATAATTACCTTTAATAAGACTCTCAAGGGGGTGTGCTGGTTGACGGTGAGGTCAGGGTGGGTTACACTATATTAATTATTCACTTTGATTCACTTTAAACACAAAAAATCTGGTGTGACTGGCGCACAGCACACAACTTTCTCTTACCTTCGGTAATCGAAAGTTGTGTTCTGTGCTTGTCACACCAGATTTTTTGTGTCGACATATATTTAGTTCCCGACAGTACGGAACATTTGAATTCAGATGTAAAATTTATAAGTATGGGAAAATATTTATATTTTGTTACCATGGCAACCATTTCTCCTATCTTCCCTATGAAATACAAGAGTAAAGTGGTCTTCAGAAGATTTCAATCGCAAAATGAGAATATACATTTTAAAGAGCATCTAAAAAATAATTGATTTTTGAATTTTAAAAAAAATCGTTGGAGCAAATTTTGAGAAAATCGAAAAAAACTGAAAAAGTACATCAGTAAAGTACTAGTACTCTTTGGCCGATTTTGATTAAAAGCTTATTTTTCCGGTCCAGGAGGGTGTTTAACTTAAATATAAAATTTCAGCCTCATAGCTCAATTCCTTCATGCTTAAAATTGAACACAGACACACCCACACACACACCCACACACCCACACACCCACACACCCACAGACAGACCATGTCGCGAAAACCACTTTTTTGGATTCAGGGGACCTCAAAACGTGAAGATCCATCAAAATCTCGACATCGAATTTTTGACATGAATCCAATACTTTCTCTCTATATATATATTACATATATACATAGGTAAGAGAAAGTAAAAAGATAGCAGCGCCTGCAATCTGGCCACGCGCACGACTCGACTGAGCGAGAGAGACTTGTTTTTCTTTGTATAGGAATAAATAGATGAAAATAACAATTCCCTTTTTATTAAAAGTAAAAAAATACCTTTTGCTCTAATCTAACTATATTTAGAGCCGGAAAAAAAATATCAACAAGTGATTTGGAATATTCCACGGCCTTTTTTAAATAATCAACCCTTCATCCCCCTAATCAAATAATAACCAACGCTATTTTTTGAATGTTTTCTATTTATTTGGCTTCGATTTAGATAAAAAAAAATTAAAAAACATTTTTTTTTTTTTTTTTTTTCAATTTTTCAACCCCTAATCTAATCTTTTTTTTAAACACTCACACTTTTTCCCCATTCACTCACATTCACACAGTCTTTTCGACAACTTGGGCCATATAAAACTTTTTACGATAACCGTTATTAAGAATATATAAATGTTGGGGTCCAGGCATTCTTATTTAAGCCATTTGAAATCCAATCTTAATAAATAAAATAATTAACAATGCTATCGCCTTCGGAGAGCTAGCGTCTAGTCAGAAAAAATTAAAAACCCTCCCTAGAACCGCCTTTGGGTTTCACACATAGTATAATTTTCTAGAATGAGTCTTACTTTAGGCCAGTGGATTCCAAACTTTGTTACAACGCCTCCCTTAAAAATATTTAATCGTATGACGACCCCCCCCCCACACACACATTTAATAAAATAATACAAAAATTTTTAATACTAAAAAATATAAATTTATATAAAAATATTTTTTTTTAATTTATTCCTTTTTATTATTACTTTCTCTTATTTTAATTAAAAACTCCGACCCCTAATCTTCTAAATTTTATTATTTTATTTATAAAACTAGCAATCATTTGGAAAATTGATCTTGGTGGCCAATATTCGCGCCTCCCCTTAGACTAGTCCTCGGCTCACAGTTTAAAAAACGCTGCTTTAAGAGATGAACTCGCAATGTCAACTTCATTGATAAATGTTCCAACGCGACTAAGTACATATTTGATTTTTTAATCATATTTTATTTTAATTTGTTTAAGGCCTTTTTCGGCATCTAAGGCCATTTAGACCCCATCCCTATTTAATTCAAATGATTGGTAACCAATTCAAATGAAATAATTTTTCTCGCTTTGGACTGGAAGCGAACCGGGACCGTAGGCACGAGAAGTTAATGATCCACGGGGATTTTTTATTCATGTTTGTATATGCTTAGTAATCAACGACTGAGGGAATCCAAATTATATGTCTAAGGGCCGGTTGCTTCACTTCAAGTCAACTAACAAACTTATTCGCAAATCATCGATATAATAAACAAGAACACGCTTAACCTTCGAGTTACAAAAATGAATTTTTATGACATATAATTAACAATCTGAGGTATAAAAGGAAGTTTTGTGATGTTAGCAACTTAATAAAGGCATCATTTATAAAAATTATTAAAATTAAAAATTAAAATTAATTAAAATAAATATTAAAAATATAAGGATGTGGTATTTGGCAGCCAAGGTGAAAAAATAGTCTATATTTTGTCGACGTTTCGAGTGCCGAGTGCACTATTCATCAGGACAAAAATTGATGTCAAATTGACATGACAGTGTAGCAACTCTTTTAATTCTCTTGAAAAATTCTCTTTACTGTTTGGAAGTTGTTTTTGCCCGATGAAGAATACGATCGGGACTCGAAACGTCAACAAAAGATTGACTTTTTGTTTTTTTCTTGGCTGCCCAAATACCACATCCTCATATTATAATATTCAATCATCAAGAAACAACAACTAGTAGGGGAGACCGGGGCAGGTTGGCCCACTAATTTTTATTTCTTTTATAAAATTTTTTATTTAATCATTTTCGTTTATGTTTTCATTTTAAAATGTTGGTGCAACCTTAAGCTACCAAATGGTCATCGTAAAAGTCTCCTAAATTGATGTTAAAATTAAAAAAAATAATTATTTCTAAAATATTTCGAGTGGGCCAACCTGCCCCGTGGTCGGGGCAGGTTGGCCCGGACCACGGGGCAGGTTGGCCCGGAAGGCATTTGTTATTTTTATATGAATCACTGTTATAACCGTGGTCCAGAGGTTGGAGATGAGAGTCAGAATGCTATGAAGAGCATTGCAGACACCTTACTTGGGCTTGGCAAATTGGCAAAAAGAGTATCCCAACAAGGGTCCCAACTTTTCTCTCCCAACGCTCAATTTGTGCTCTTTTGAAAAATCTCTTAGTCCTCGGGGCTTCGTGTAGAGGTTATCATTTGGATACCAAATGGCTTAAATAAGAATGCCTGGACCCCCAAAATATATAATTATTAATACAACGGTTATCGTAAAAGTCTTATATGGCCTGAGTTACCGAAAAGACTGTGTGAATGTGAGTGTGAATGGGAAAAAAGTGTGAATGTTTAAAAAAAAAAAAAAGCGAAAACACTTAATATCTTCCCGAACCACACATATTCAAAGAACTAGAACGTTTTAGAAAACAATAAGAACATATTCATATATCTGATAACAATTTCCCAAAAACAAACAGACGTGCTCATTTATGATGCAAAATTTCCTCCAATAAACTCTCAATGACGGCCAGTATAACATCGATATTTTTATTTTGTTACTTTTACATCATTCATTGCCACTAAAATTGAAAAGATAAAACAGGGTTTAACGGTTTCATACATACAATGGCAAAAAATCGAGTGGGCCAACCTGCCCCGTCATTTTTGGGCCAACCTGCCCCTATCGTCATATTTGAAACAATTTTTATCCCGCACAAATCCCGTTGATTTTTTTTTTAATTAATATGCCATGGATAAATAATCCTTATACTCTAACCTTCAAATATAGTGCTCACTTTTTATCCTCGAAGTAACCAAAAAGTAGATAAAACAATTTTATTCAACTAATAAAAATTCACTCCAAGGTGCAAAAAACGAATAAATGATCCTAGCTCATGCGAATTTACTCCGATCGCTATAGTTGTTTTGGCGGAAGGTGTGTGGCAGTGCTATTAACCTTCATTCTGATCCGTATCACAATCGTCCAATTATTCTGCGAAATATCGCGACTGGGCCGACCTGCCCCGTGGGCCAACCTGCCCCGGTCTCCCCTAAATATTAAATTTTTTTTTGTTTATTTGGCTTTCGTCCTTTAAAAATTGAAATAATTAATTAAAAAATTAATTTTTTAACAAAATCTTTTGAAAAATTATTAAAAAATAAAAAAGGCTTGTGTTTTTAATTTTACCTCTTAGTTAAGTCTTATAGCTAGCTAACTACGATCTGGGCTATTTAATCAAATGATTAGGTTAACTAGATGTGAAAAGTCATCTGGCTTATTCGAGGTTTAATTAGTTAATTAGAAGTGAAGCAACCGGACCTAATTGTTATACAATAAAAGTTCAGCAAGAAGCGTTTGGGCTACAACTAAAATAAAATAAATTTTTCCCCCACTGATCTAGGTTAACAAACATATAAATATCTTTCAAGTAAAATTCCACATTTTTTTCACTAAACATATTAATTATTTAGAAATGATAAATGAATATACCACCAGATGGTAGGTAGGTCATTTATCCATTAAAATGAATGAAGATAGGAAATATAAAGAAGAAAACAAACAATGTTATTGTTCCTTTGTTATTATCTTCATTTTATTGGTCATATATATAAAATTATTTAAATTAAGGTGGGCCTCGTTCCTAAACAGGTGACTTTGTCTTTCTGGACAGACCTACTCATATTTTATCAAGAAGCGCCTTTTATTTAGTTTTCAAATTAGAATAAATTAAAAATCAATTGTATTCCCGAGTCTGTTCGAGTTTTCTTATATTTTGGGTTTAAATTAAGTTTTTCTTTTTAAACGAATTTAATTTTAACGTATCTATTTAATAAAAAAAGGTTAGATGGATTTGTAAAATCAATCTAAATGTAAGCACTAGTTCAGGAGTCATCAATCTACGGCCAAATCTATCCGTCTGATTTACGATAATTAAATAAAAAATCAGAAATAATTTTGTAATTATTTTATAAATTTCGAACTTTGATTTATATATATGTGATATTCTTGAAATTCTCTGCCCCTGTGATTTTACCCGCTTCCTATTTATTTATTTTTTAAGAGAAAGATGGGATTAAGTAGAAATAAATCGGGAATGACTTCCCCCAAAACTTTCTCGTATATTCTTTTGGCATTATGTCTGTGTGTGTGTCTGTGTGAATGAATGAAATTTATTTAAATTGAATTGGCTACCAATCAATTTAAATAAATAGAGAAGGGGTCTAAATGGCCATAGATGCCGAAGAAGACCTTAAAAAAAAATAAAAAATGAAATTTTTCTTCTCATAATTAAAATTGCAATACTTTCTCTCTATATAGGGTAAAAGAAAGTAAAAATGCGAGGGTCCCCCACAGGGATCCGTGCCACCTGAGGGGTTCAGGTGAGCGAAGTTATATTAACTTTTATACTATGCCTCCGAAGTTAAGTAACAAAAAAGCTTCTAATCATAGTCAAGTGATTAAAGCAGCAGCTAAACAAAAAATTCAGGTGACTGGAGGCACAGCACACACTTCCCCGGTAAGAGAAAGTTGTGAACCGTGCTTGTAGGTATATTCAATGCTACTCATTGATTACATGATTTATAATAAATGATTTTTACTTTCTCGTACCTCTATATATATGTTAATATATAGAGAGAAAGTATTGGATTCATGTCAAAAATTCGATGTCGAGATTTTGATGGATCTTCAGGAACGTTTTGAGGTCCCCTGAATCCAAAAAGTGGTTTTCGCGACATGGTCTGTCTGTGTGTGTGTCTGTCTGTGAACAAAATATCTCAAGAACGAAAAGAGCTAGGAGGTTGAAATTTTATATTTAAATTAGGCACCCCCATGGGACGTGACACGAAGCTTTTGAACAAAATCGACCAAAGAGTACTAGTACTTTACTGATTCACTTTTTCAGTTTTTTCGATTTTCTCTAAATTTTTGCTGCCAACGATTTTTTTTAAAATTCAAAATCAATTATTTTTAGATTCCTATAAAATGTATAATTCTCATTTTGTGATTGAAATCTTCTGGAAGACCACTTACTCTTTTGTACTCCATAGAAAAGATCCAAGGGGGGGAGAAATGGTTTTGGGCTATGGGGTATCAAAAAAATATAAATATTTTTCCCATACTTATTAAATTTTAACATCTTGAATTTTCAAATTGTACCCTACTGGTTGTTGCGGAAACTAAATACATGTCGACAAAATCTTGGTGTGACAAAGGCGGGCAGTACACAACTTTCGATTACCGAAGGTAAGAGAAAGTTGTGGGGGGTGCTTGTTGGGGGGGCTTGCCAGTCAGGCACCAGATTTTTTATTAAAAATTCAATTTATTGTTAGATTTTTTTGTGTCGAGATATACTTATTTCCTAACTTGACCACTTGCATTTCATAAGTAAAAAAAAAAAAGTAAAAAAGTCAAATGATTCAAAATTTCCATAGGCTCTGTGAATTTAAATGTTGACTGCTTGAAATAAACTAAATTATGGTTATTTTCCAAAATTTAAACTCATATTTGGATATTTTATAAACAATAGAGAATCCTAAATAAATACAAAATTTTTTTTAAATGTGTAAAAAGTTCCAAAGAGCCCCCCTTTTGAATCCAAAATAGCATGAAAATCCTCATAGGGATTTAACATTGGCTCTGTGGAAGGAAGAGCCCGGAAAGAAGAATTTGGAAAATCTGAAATCTTTCCTATGAAGTACCAAGAGTAAAGTGTGCTTCTAAAAGATTTCAAGGAGAAAATAAGAATATACATTTTAAAGAGCAGGTAAAAAAATAACTGATTTATGAATTTTTATCAAAATCGTTGTAACAAATTTTGAGAAAATCGAAAAAAAAAAAACTGAAAAAATCTTAACTTTTTTTCCTATGAAGTACAAGAGTAAATTGTGCTTCAAAAGATTTCAAGTGCAAAATGAGAATAAACATTTTAACCAATTCATTATAATCCAAAGAAGAGTAAACTCTTTAAGCTAAAAAATAATAATAATAATAATGTTAGCGGGAACAAGAAAGTCAAGCTCCGTGACTTGGTGTATCTCAACCTGACTAGATGATCGGCTGTTTTGGCGCCATAGGGCTAGAGCTGTCTGTCCTTCTATATATCCACGTGGGCGAACCCGTGCCCTTCGGGTTCACCGATCCTCCTCATTTTCAAAACAAGATTCCAAACTGTTTTTTTTTTTTTTTTTTTTTTTTTTTTTTTTTTTTTTTTTTTTTTTTTTTCGTAAATCAGACGAGCTTACATATGTACACTCTCACTCGATGAAACCTTTTCGGAGATTTATGCTGTTATGTTTATAATTCAAAGCATATGAATAAATAAATAAAACGAAAGAGAGAGACAAATCTAAGCCGCTAAGTCAGAGGTTTTTTTTTAATTTTTTTTTTTACTAATATTATTATTATTTATTAATTTAGTTTTTATAATTTATTCATTTGATCATAAAAAAAATAAAATGAGTTAGATAGGCAAATGGAATAATAATTAGAATATAAATTATTTTTAACCAACTGAAAGTTGGAGGTGGAAGAAGATATTGTAATCATACCAAATATGATATTGTGAGATTTTGATGGATGAGAACGGATTATGCTCTTTAAATCACGATTTGGCTATTTTAATGGGGGTGTATGTGGGATGTTGAGCCGTTTTTCTTATTTTTCTACTGGACCAATTAACCTCAAAGTTTTTAGAGGTACCTGTTATAAATTAAATTAAAATTTGCTCGTGGTACTGGCGTCCACATTTTAGATCAGGGAGGCGGAGTTTGGTTGGGGCCACTGTGACTAATGGGATAGCCGCCAAAAAAAACTCGTGGAAGTTATCTATCATATATTGTTTATTTTATTTATACCTATAAAGAAGATAACTAATAAAAAGTAAATGGATTTAATTTGTGCGTGACACTTGAGCTGCCGTCACAGCTACTTTGCTATGCGCGTGTGCAATTTAAAAATTATTTAGTATCTTATTAAAGTTTAAATAAAATATGCTGAAGACCGCTGTCCGCATATAC
>JAKCPI010025867.1:0-34061 GCA_023213315.1 Euborellia annulipes | reverse complement strand
TTTAAAGAACATCTAATAAATAATTGATTTTTGGGCCCCAAAATCGTTGAGCGAATTTTTGAAAATCAAAAAAAAAAAAAAAAAACTAAAAAAAAAACTTCATCAGTAAAGTACTAGTACTTTTTTGGTCGATTTTGATCAAAAGCTTATTTTCAAGCCCTAGATGGGTGACTAACTTAAATATAGAATTTCAACCTCCTAGCTCAATTCCTTCATGATTTAAATTGAACACACACACACACAAACACACAGACAGACAGACCATGTCGCGAAAACCACTTTTTTGGATTCAGGGGACCTCAAAAACGTATATATCCATCAAAATGTAGACATGGAATTTTTGACATGAATCCAATACTTTCTCTCCATATATTCATATATATTGGTAAGAGAAAGTAAAAAATTTAAAATTTAATTCATTAAAAAACTTTGATATTTAGCTATCTTTTGATTGAAAAATTAAATTACTTTTCTAAATAAATTCTTTTTGCAGTGACCTCTCACTCTCTGTATTGCAACGTTTCGAAAGACCTTTAGATTTAACCGAACAAACGAAGAACACCCACTCATTAAACTTCAACAATCCTCTTTCTCAACATACCTCGAAATCTTTTAATCTTTCGATGAAATTCTTATTTACTTTATTTCACAAAATAATAACACTTATAGAGATGACTGTCCGAAATAAAAATAAAGTTTCTTCATATGTATATAATTTAAAAAATTTTCTTAAAATTTGACCAGCTACTTATGCAATAAAAACTTCTTTATTTTTGAAATCTAATACCCAATTATTTTTTCAAAGATTTTATCGAATTGTATATTTTTTTAAATAATTATCATGAAAACGTTCCAATGTTATCTTTGTAAATAAGTGAAAATTATACGTTCTTGAAGTGTTAAGAAATTAATAAATATTTGAAGATATTTTAACTGCTATGTTTTTAGGGAACCGAAGGTCACAGCAAAAAAAAAAATTGTTGGAAATAAAATAATTGTATTTTACGAAATTCTATCCTACAATTTCCATAGTTTTTTTTACTTCTTTCTAATTAAAATATAAACAAGCTTAAATTTCTGATTTTTGTTTCTTCTTATTAATTTTTGAAGGTCGGCAAAAAAACTTTTAAAAGAAGAGAGAAATTAATTAAGTTGCTACTCTCTAAAGAGGTCGCAAATTCCGATGTATTTTCCAACCAGAGGAGTTTAGAGCAGGGATGAGCAACCGTTAAACATGTTTATGCGGCCCGCCAAGCATTTCTAAAATTGAAAATAAATATTTTTTTATTTAAATTTTATCATCAGTATATAGTATATAGAAAAGGGAGGAGGGGGAGGGGAGGAAGCATTTTCAGGAATTCAAGGGGTTTAACAGGGATGGAGGGGAAAAATTTTATATTTTTTTATTCTAATGTTTATTATAAATAAAGTTTTGTAAATTATTAATAAAAGTTACTTTATGTGCGACTCGCCAAAAAATTTTAAAATTTAAATTGGCCCGTTGATTAAAAAGGTTGCTCACCCCTGGTTTAGAGGCTTGGCTTTACTCCATTCTTAAAGGGTTGTCCGGAAAACTATGTTCACTAAATTTATTTTCGAATTCATCCAAAAGAGAGACTCCTAAAGTCCAACCAAGTTAAAATTTTAAATTTGTGACTTCTCGCTTTTTATAATATAGGAAATTTTAATAAATTCATAATGTGATCTTTGGCTCTTCCTTCTGCCAATAAAAATGATAAGTTATTAAATTTATGTATTCACTAAATTAAACCAACTTGAATTAAAAACAAAAATATCAAAAATATTAAAATGCAGAGCTAAATTCACAAGCTATTAATATCAATATGAATTTTTATTACCAGGCAGGAGTAATTGGTTTGAGTACAGGTGGTCAACAAACTAGATACTGATAATAAAAGTAATTTTTCAAGTGAGTTCAAGAACCTGCTGTAAATTAAAAAAAAAAAAATGGAATTTTGCAAAGAAAATTAACCATTATATGATAGTACACCTGTTAGAAATATTAATTGAGATAGGTGTGATTAGGTGTGGTCTAGGTGATCGGCAGTTATTCGCTAATTGTTATGATTTTTTAAAATATATAAGCTATAATTCCATGCCAATCTAGATCTACCTTGTAAATAATTTTTAATTTTATCCCTTATAAAAAGTTTTTAATAATTTAGAAAGGAAAGTAGCTTTATTAGAGCCCATGTCCAATATAGACGATGCTCTGACCTTGTTTTGAGCTTAGAAGCCATTCATAGATCCAGATAATGTATGTCTGTATGTCTTCGGTTGCTCAATTTCGATTGACAAATAAAAAAAAAAAAAAAGATTGTCTCCTTGTGACTCGTTCGGTGGTTTTTATCAATCAACAACAACAACACACACGTAGGGCCATTTGTGAAATGTTGCACCTCGAACTAAAACGATAACCTCACCGAATTAATTGACGTAGAAACAATTTAAATATTGCCTCATTTATGACTTTTTCAAGTCAATTCGACACGCGTAGTGGGCGTTACATCTTCTAGATATCTTATCTCAGCATCTGATCATAGTCTCTTCAGGGTTATACTAACTTACTTAGAAAATGTTACAATAATTTTTTTGTATTTCATTATCCGAAATATTTTATCTTTATTTTAAAAAATTGCTTTAAGAACCTTTTCTTATTTGAAAATCTAAATTGATAATCTTATTGAATTATTTAATAAAATCATCTGATGAGAAAGTCTTCCTGAAAGGGAATTAGAAGACTGTCTGAATTTAGATAACTCTTATTCTGTATTCACAAGAAAACTTTTAAATGGAATTAATTATAATAATTCAATAATATTAACTCTTCTTCTTTTATTGTCGTTATTCCCAAATTTTTGGGGTGAACATTTATTTAAGAGTAATGCGACCGAAAAGAAGAACAAGCCGGCCGGACTTTGTTTTGGGGAGGCAAAGGATAGGGGAGAATAGGATAAATAGCAGTCTTAGCTCGTGTAACTCATTGGTCACCATTTTTTTTTTTTTTTTTTTTTTTTTTTTTTTTTTTTTTTTGAACAATATGAAAATAATTTTTATCTTCAATTTAATCTTATTTAAGTTCTTATATTCATCTTTAATTATTAAAATATTACAATATTTATTTATAGATAAAACACGGATAGAGCACACCTACGTGATCGTAAAATTTTAATATAAAAATTAAACAAAATGATATTTTTATTTAAATATTTAATTGTAATAGTTTAATTTTTTTTTTTTAAATAAAAAAACACGCCCACATCTTCCAATTCACACTCTCACTCATACAGTCTTTTCGGCATCTTAGGCCATATAAGACTATAACCGTTATTTATATATATTTTGGGTCCAGGCATTCTTACTCAAGCCCAAGGGCTTAAATAAAATCATCGGACTGCCTGGGATCCGAACCCGTGACCCTTGGCATAGAAGGCAGGAGCGCTACCAACTACACCAAGCCCGAGGGGAATAGTTTAATTAAAATACTGCAAAATCAAATGGACCAAGTTCGATCGGTTGTTGCTTCTTTTTTCTTTATTATTTATTCTAATAATGTTTACATAAACACTTCAAGAACCTTCACTTAAATAGAAATGCCTGGACCCCTAATAGATTATCTATTGGGTATATCTAAGATATATTAATAATTAACGGTTATCGTCTAAGTATTAAATGGCCTAAGTTTCCGAAAAGACTGTGTGAATGTGTGTGTGAGTGTGAGTGTGAATGAGAAAAAAGTGTGAGTGTTAAAAAAAAACCTTCTAGTTAATAATTTTCTTTACTTAATTAGAAGATTTAATTTGTTTGTGAATTAAAAAAATTGAAGGAACTTGAAAACTTAGAAATTTTGGAGAGTGACAATTAGTCATTATGCATCATTATCAAATTTTACTATATTTTATTTATTTTGGTTTTTTCTTTATCATTTAAATATGAATAGTCTATACATCATGACTGTTAGAAAGATTTGGAATAAGATAATTAATACATTATATTTATACAGTATAAAATATCATGTTTGTATAATCAATGGTGAATTTATGCAGAGAAAACAAACAAGCAGCCTGTCCCACCCCTTTATGAGGGATAGGTGTTGACATTATTGGCCTTGAAGACAACAATAAAACTAGTATTCTTTAGCCGTTTTTTTTAAATTAAACACTCACACGCCCTCGGGGTTTGGTGTAGAGGTTAGCGTACTAACCTCGTATACCAAACGTCGCGGGTTCGGACCCCGGGCAGTCCGATGATTTTATTTAAGCCATTTGGATACCAAATGGCTTAAATAAGAATGCCTGGACCCCTAATATGTGTATATTATCAATAACGGTTATCGTCAAAGTCTTAAATGGCCTAAGTTGCCGAAAAGACCGTGTGAATGTGTGTGTGAGTGTGAGTGTGAATGAGAAAAAGTGTGAATGTTTTTTAAAAAAAAAAAAAAAAAAAAAAAAAACACTCACACTTTTTCTCCATTCACACACACTCACAGTCTTTTCGGCAACTTAGGACATATAAGACTTTTTTCACGAAAACCATGAATATATCCATTAGGGGTCCAGGCATAGCATAGCTAATAAGGAGCTATTTTTCTTAATTAATCCTTTTATTTAAGCCATTTGGTATCCTACTATACCAAGTCCGAGGGCTTGGCCGATTTTGTTCAAAAGCTCGGGAGTTACGTGCCAGTGGGGTACCTAATTTAAATATAGAATTTCAACTTCTTAGCTCTTTTCGTTCTTAAGATATTTTATTCACAGACACATAGACAGACTCAGAGGACCTCAAAACGTGTATTTCCATGAAGTCTCGACTAAAAAACAAAATTTGCATCAAATAGGCCTATACTAATCATTAATAATTTGATTAAAGATAAACTAAAATTTTCATCTTTATCCTTGCTCAGGCCCAGGACCTGTGGCTCAGATAGAAGACATTAGCTTCTTTTGCCTAGAGTCCTGGGTTCGCTTCCAAGCGAAAAAAATCTATTCATTTGAATTGTCTACTAATCATTTGAAATAAATAGAGATGGGGTCTAAATGGCCGTTGATGGCGAAAAAGACCTTAAACAACTTAATAAGAAAATCTTTGCTCATAATTTTATTCAAATTAATTAGATAATTCAATGAACTGTATAGTTGAAAAAAAAAATTAAAATAAAATAAAACTAAATAATATAAAGAAACAATAGGTTTTGTAAAGAATTTCAAATTTTTGTCACCTTGAAAGAACATTTTTTTGTTTCTTAAATGCGTATAGGTCAAAGAGCGAGTAAATTACATAGGAGAGTACCTAACCAACTCCGGCTGTTGTACGAACCCAAGGTCTCTCGCGTACACTCCATTGCCAAAGAAGCCTCTCTTCTTTTTTCTTATTATGGCATTTAGACCTATTTGGTTTTTTTTTTTTGTGATTCTAAGCACACCGGATGCGATCAGGACAAGTGTTTGTATATGCAAAAAGAGAATTTGGATGTTGGTTGGCCTGCTGGTTGGTCCCCCCCCAATTTTCCATACCAAAAAAATCCGCGTGCTTCACGCTCATATGCACGCCAACTAAATCTACCATCGATCACAGACGAAGTGAAGCCTTTCGGTACGAAACCTAAGCCCAACGCAATTCTCTTTCCTTCTTTAGTTTATTAATTCTTAATTAAACCAACTTGAAATTAATTAATTATCCTGGCTGATAAGGAGCTATTTTTCTTAATTAATCCTTTAACATTAGAGTAGAGATAAATAACAAGTCCCCCCTCAATACAGGGTGAGTAATATTACCTATGGTTGAAAAAAATATAATTTACGTATATGTAGGTTTGTTATTGAAAAATCAATTTAATTTTTTATCTTTTTATTATTATAATGATCTCTATTCAAATCATTAAATATGAATAAAATTCTAATGAAAATCATATTCGCCATCGTTTCATAACGACACGCTAACCATTATTCCAAAGGTCTTGAGGTCTTCCAAAATAAAATTATTTTTTATTCAATTTATTCCATAGATTTATTCCCACGCTTGTTCCTCTGCCTGAATCCGGGATCCAGGCATGATTTAACTTTGTTTATGAGGAATCACTAGTGGATACTATAAATTATGAATAAATCTATTTGTTAATAGCATTATCAATGACAGCTTAAAAGACAAACTAACAATCAAGGCTTAAAGCATATTAATCGAGGGATGTTCATTAAATCCTTAGAAAAACATAGATTTGGGTGAATTTTTTTCCAACATAATCTCTTTTAAGCTCAACACATTTTTTCCAGCGTTTCTCCAACTTTTTTAAGCCGCCCTAAAGTAGAATTTCGCTAAAATAGGCATCTGCTTTGCCGATGATCTCTTCGTGAATCGTTTTCGGCTATATATATATTGGTTATAAAAAAAAAATCAGAGGGAGCCAATTCAGGTGAATACGGTGGATGTTAATTTCATAATTATCGCCGTTTAAAGTGCGCAGGTTTGCAACCGTGTTAATGGGAGAGATATGCGACAAATAAAAGTTGAACTGCTGCCACCATATTTTCTGAACAAAAGTTTGTTGCTTCAATCGATTATGAAATTGAAACTACATTAACTGAAACCTAACCGTCTAATGACTAAAAGCAATCTTTTTCGATAGTCATTTTTTGTTTTTTATTTAAATATATGATAGTATAACTCTCTCAAATACAACTATAACTATGTGTTTAAAAAAAATTTATCATAATTAATGATTTAAAACAAATAGTCATTCTAACTTCCTCCTCTTGTTTAGACTAATGCTTTCCTCTTTCCTTCCTCTTTTTTTCACTCTTACTTATTCTATTAAATCATCTTACTTTCATTAATTGTATTTTTTGTTTGTTCCAGGTAAGCAGAACCATCTCAACTATTTAATTGCTCTGTTCAATGATTGCTGGTAGGCCTTTTCTCTATACAAGCGTGAGTTGAAGTTCTTTCAATTATTTTCTTAAATCAGAGGAAACGACAAATTAATTTTCTATTATTTTTACAAATGAAAAAAGTTTCTATAATAGATTTTTTTATCATTAGTTTAATTTAAAATTTAAATATTATATTAATACCATGGAAATTTGTTTAATCGTGAAAATTGTATTTTCTTTTATACCTAATTACTTCCAATGACAAAAGGGCGTAGCCAATGAATTTGGGGTTAATGGAATAACAATTTATTTGAAAGAAAGTAAATAACTAAAGATGATTAACATACTGGTATATTGTATATTGATACGGTCTAAACCAGGGGGGATCAACATCATGATCCTGTGGGCCACTTTGGAAATGCTTCATAACTCCGCGGATAGCTTATATTAATAAAATTATATATCCCCATATTAGATTTAGATCCACTAGAGACAATTAAAAATTAAATTATTATTATTAGGTTTACTATTATACTTACATGTAAACATAGAACATAAGTTTACATGTAAGATTCTGCCAACTCTTAATTGTAATCTCAATAATAATACAGGCAATATTTGTCATATATTCTTAAGAATATTATTTGCCCTCGGGCCTTGGTGTAGTGGTTATCGTGCTTGCCATTTGCACAAGGGTCGCGGGTTCGCATCCCGTCTCAAGCGACTATTTATTTCAATTAGATTGGCTACCAATCCAATTGTGATAATAGAGACGGGGTCTAAATGGCCTTAGATGCCGAAAAAGACCTTAAATAATTATAAAATCAAAATTACTTTTTTCTCATAATTTCGCCAGTTAATTTTTAAATATAATTTTTTTAATACATTGGTTTTCATTATTTTGAATTGAATTTTGTAAAAAGTGTGATGAATCTCGCGGGTCGGAAAAATATTCAAGCCGGCCCGCGGGTCTAAACGAATCCCAGGTAGAGAACAATGATAGATTGATTATTTCAATATTTTTCATTTTCCGTTTTGTTTATACATATTTTTGCATAGTCTTTTTCTTGCTCTACTTTTTTAATTTTTTCTCATAAAAAAGAATATAATTTCTGGACATAGAGAGTTAGGTTGCGTTTTATTTGAACAATTCGGGTTTCTTGGTCTGTTTGCTAGCCACGTGGCCGATAAGAGAGGTGCAGACTCTGACTGATTTCGCCTGAGGGTAGGACAACCTGAACCTGTTTCTTCTGCTCAAGGGACAAATCCATCGCATTTACATTCGAACGAGACATTCTCCAGGCTAAATGCTAATCGTTACAATTAGTGAATTCATTTGTTTCCTCATGATAATACTTTTCTCCTTCACATGCATTTTAATTGCGTTTGCTTTTTTTACTTTCATGTTTAGTGTTAATTAGCTCAATATTAAATTATTTTTATTACTATTTACATTCTCCCAAAGGTAACTTAAAACAAATCATAATTAAAAATCATTTACATTTTTGAACCTATTAAAAAAAACAAAAAAAAAAACATTCTTTATTTAAACAAAAATGTTATTGTTAGATTTTTTTTTAAACAAAAGTTCAAGGATTTTTTTCACTTAAGAAAAGAAATAAATTATTGTTGACGTTTCGGACGTCAGGTGCTTGTTCAGAACCAACCTGTAAACATTTGTTGACAACTTGTTATTTCTAAAAAAAGAAGTGTCACGACATATCAACTGTATTTGATTATTATGACTGCATTTATATTAAAATTTTACAAATATTTTCTCAATTAATTAATAAATATATAAAATAATTTGGGAAATATCGGTTCTTGGGAAAGTATTTTTTTTTTAAATATTTAATTTAAAAAAAAAACTTCCTAACGAGATGTGTAGATATGTTTTTTAATTAGATTGATGATATCATTTTTATACTTTCTTTTACCTATGTATAATCTTGTATGTAGAATAATATATAGGCTATATATAAAGTATTGATTTCATGTTAAAAATTCGATGTCGAGATTTTGATGGATATACAAGTTTTAAAGTTCACTGAATCCAAAAAATTGGTTTTTGCAGCATGGTCTGTTCGTCTGCGCGTGTGTGTGTCTGTGTCACTGAAAAAAAATCTCAAGAACGAAAAGAGCTAGGAGGTTGAAATTTTATATTTAAGTTAGGTACCCTCCTGGGACGTAACACGAAGCTTTTGAACATAATCTGCCAAAAAGTACTAGTACTTTACTGAGGTAGGCCTACTTTTTCAGTTTTTTCGATTTTCTCAAACGATTTTGTTTAAAATTCAAAAATCTATCTTCCCCAAAACCTACAATCTTCAGACTTTCAAGTCTAATCTCAAAAGGCATCTTCTCAGTTCCCGCAGTTGAGTTCCCCTTTTATGCTTCTCCTTTATTTATTTTTTTTAAACTATATTCCTCTTGGCTGCATGTGACCACTGGTCATTATAGGTCTTCGGACCTTATGCACCTATTCCAAAAAAAATCAATTATTTTTTAGCTTTTTAACTTTTTTTGCTCTTTAAAATGTATTTTCCCATTTTGCCCTTGTAATCTTTTGAGCCATACTTTACTCTTGTACTTTATTGGAAATATAGGAAAAATGGTCACCATGGTAACAAAATATAAATATTTTCCCCGTTTATAAATTTTACATTATCGGAAACTAAATATGTCTACACAAAAAAATCTGGTGTGACAAGCACAGAAGCAGTGCCACCAGTCACACCAGATTTTTAATTAGAATGATGATATCATTTTTTTAAAGAGTTTTATCAAGTTTATTTTTCAACTTTATTAATGGGAACAGTCAATATTGATATGATAATTCTTTAAAAGAATAATGATTCGGCTTCTTTTTTTGAAACAAATAGCCTTTAGAAAAATTTTATTAATATTAATCCATTTAAAATCGTTTATTCTTAATTTTTAGAACCTATTTCAAAACCTAAAATTCAACTTAACATTTTTAATACTTGTTCAACCAGAGAAAGCCTACGATAAGACTTAAAACCATTGCCAAACAGGCGCTTGATCCTGAACGTATAGTTAGATTGAACTTTTCCCTTTTGAACCCTTGCTTCTTGGGAGAGTTATTTGTTCTCTGTTCAAATTCCTCATTGCTTTGGGCCAACGAACGAACCCGCGACCCCTTGCAAAAAGATCTCTTGCGTATAATCGGCCAGATTAATCAATCACTTTTGATTATCACTTTTAATTATCATCATTCATCATTCATCCTTCTTGCACATCTTTCGTCAAAGGGATTCATCAATATTTATACAAAAGAATTTCAAACATTCAAATGGCATTTTGGCAGTTGGTCTATTATCGTAGCTTATTTTTTTTTTTTTTTTTTTTTCAAATTTGCTTTCGCTCTCATCTGATTGCTACATCGTTAGAATTTAGTAAAAGAAAATACTTCATTGTAATTATCAATACATATTTTTTTTATGACTTAAATCAACTTTCTAAGTACATTGGCGAATTGAATTTTTTCATTGATTTTATATGCGTGGAATTTGGTGAGCTTTCAATGTATTTTCTATTATTATTCATCCTATTATTATTTTTTTACTTTCTCTTTCCTATATATGCAGGGGCGTTTATGGGGGGGCCGAGGGGGCGGCCCCCCGTTCCCCAAACACATATACATATATAGGGATATACAGACATCAGCGAAACAAATTTTTCCGCAGGATGGAAAACTTTGGTTCCGCAAAAGAAAAAATGTTCAGCAAAAAATTTCGTGTGAAAAAAATTTAGTTTCTTAAAAAAAATTTTCCGCCGAAAAATTTTTGAGTTCGGGCCCCCCGAAAAAATTTCTATATACGCCCCTGTATATATGTAATATACCGAATTTAGAAAGAGAAAGTCTTGCAAACGCTAAAAAAATTTGTTGAAATTTCAACTAAAATACACATTTTTGAGGTCTGTGAGTTTAAAAAACTGGGTCTCACAAACAAAGTGTCTGACTGTTAATAAAATATTTTAAATAGTTTTCGAGATATTTAATTAGATATTAATTTGTGATTATTAAAAAAAAAAATCTCGACATCGAATTGTTAACATGATTTCAATACATTCTCTCTATATATTACAGATATAAGTAAGAGAAAGTAAAAATGAATTGTTTCTGTTCACCTCTAAATTACTTACCTATATCAAAGTGCATGATTCATTTATTCGTCTCTATTTTCCCCTTGAATTTGATTAATTCGTTTGTCGATGCTAACTTCGATAAGAGCCATCTGAGATCAGCTTCTATATCACCTTCTCCTTTTGGCGAGCCTGTCCTTGCTAATCACCTCCACTTTTTCTTCCCTCTCCTTTCTATCTTCAAAAATTAACTCTATTTTCGACACTTAAAATTTTAATTCCAAAATACTTTTGTCTCATATTTAGAACATTTTACCTTCAAGTTTATATGAGTGATTTATCGGTACTTAATCTGTGATTATACTAGAACCAAAGCCAAATTTTGCAATTCAATAAATAATTTTTAATTTTGATTCCAAAACTAAAGCAATTTCTTTTTATACTTTATATAAATTTTGAATAATTCAAATTTAAACTAAAAAATTTAATTAAAATAAATGTTTCTTTATTTTTAAGCCCACATTTTGACTTCTAAATTAATATATTTTTTCTTTTTATTATCAATTCAACTTCAACTCCTACGTTTCATAAACCAAATTCAGCTCAACTATTAATTTACATAATTTGGAAAAACTGATTTTATTAGATTTTTTTTTTTTTGGTTGACCATATAAAATTTTCAACAAACGCCCTTTTGATTTCGGTGCCTTTGGCTGATTGTCTTAAGCCATGGTCCCCTGGACCCCCTCCCTTGGCCGCCAAGGTGGGCGCTTTCTTTAAATCGTGTGGGTCCCGCCTCCGGACAGGCGTTCCTTCCTTAGTTATTGCGTTAACGTTAAACTTTTTGCTAAGCTGGTTGGGGTCGACTTCAGCGGCCTTCAAACTCCTCAGGCTAACTGTTAATTACATTAGCAACAATAACATTGTAATCAGATGGCGCAATGGTTACTGGATTTGAACTCAGCAGCCACCTCCAGGACCTAATCTGCATGAATGTGACGCCTCCTCCAATCCGGACAGTTGGCCTTTACCTGGATTTCATGCCATTGTCTTTTGAATCAATGACATTTTTTTTATAATGAATAATCGCTATTTCTTCATTAATTTTGTTGACGTTTTAATTAACTTTTTTTTTAACTATCATTTTAAAAGAGATATCATTACAAATATTTTTTTATTTATCCTCAAGTAGATTTACCTACTGGAATATTTAGAGCCGGTTTTCGTTTAGGAGCGTCAGAACAATAGAACACTTGTCATTCAGACGAAACTGAAATTTTATACATTTTTTTAAAGTAAAAAGAGCAGAAATTTTTTCATTTATTTCAAATTTGTTTATACTTATTTTTTATTTATGCCTAGGAGCGCCAGGTACTTTTGCAAGAGCCCTGGAATTACTCTTTTCTTTTTCATTTCTCCATATAGATTTTAAACGATACTTTATGTTAATTACGATAAATTTATTTATAAGTTATCATTTGGTATCCAATTAATTAAAATCAATTTTTCATCAAACTACCTTTGATCCTATCGCTTGTTTTCTTTTAAACACATTGCTATTCTAAACTGAATAGCAAAACTATTTATTCTTGTATTTTTAAATTTCATTTGGCCCTCGGGCTTGGCGTAGTTGGTGGCGGATCTGCCTTGTATACCAAGGGTCGAGGGTTCGGATCCCAGGCAGATAAAAATATCTTAATCTATCTTCGCCTTAAAATGAAAAAATATATGTCTATAAAAAATGCAAAAAAATTTTATGATTATGAAAAGACTTTCCCTTATTTCGGCTGCAGAATCCATTAGGATTTTAATTTTACATATACATTTATTTAATTTATAATACCGATGGCTATCGGGGGATGTTCTACACGCTGATTTCTGGGGATCACCAAACCTAGGTATTGTATTGCTTTGTGCAACGATTGTGGTGATTGTTGCTCTACTTTGTTGCCATGCCCCCCCCCCCCGGCTAAAAGACTACCTTAGGCCAGATTCACACACAAGTGGCGTTTGCCACTGGCGTGGCGATGGCGTGGCGCTGGACGTGGCGTGGTGTGGATAAGATGTGGCGCGTGCATACACACACAAATGGTTCAGTCCACGCCAGTCACTTTATCTGAGCAAATATTTCCAACACCGTTCTCCAATTCCAAATCAAGATAGATATTCTGCATATGCATTTAAATATTAAATCTAAATAAAAATATTTATTTTATAATTTGTGTAGTTATTTATGTTTATTTAACCATATTTAATTTATTTTAATATTTAATTTTTTACAAAGTAATGAAATATATATAGATATAATATAGCAAATTTGGATATTCAAATCCATATCGCATCAATAATTTAAGGGCGAAGGTTGCGAAACAAATGGCTTGCTAGTGGCGAACGCCATTTATGGTCGCCATAGATGGCGTCGGAATGGTGTGGTTTCGGCGCCATTCGCCACGCCTCCGCCACGCCATGTCAGTGTATATTGGGCTATAGGTTAACATAGAAGTGGCAGAAGCCAGATCCACGCCATCGCCACGCCACGCCATACGCCACTTGTGTGTGAATTGGGCCTTAAAGATTTTTTTTTTACAAGATAACAAGTATTTTTTAATTCAGTGCAACTTCGTTTTAGGATCAACCTTTTTCCAATTGATTAAGACGCTCTCTCCTTCTTTCTTCCTATATATATAATAATTCAGTTATTTTTTGTGAAATTATTTTTTTAATAAAATTCCTTGTTAATATTTCACCTATATTAAAAGAAAATTTTCTCTCTCGTAACACTTTTATTATATCTTTATAATTAATAATTCTTCCTCTTTTTTTATGTAAAATAAAGAGAAGGAAATGATTTTTTTTTTTTTATAAATATTAAAATATAATAATAGAAGAAAAATTTTTCTCGAAGATGAATGTATTCTTAAAAAAAAAAAAAAAAAAAAAAATACTTATAATGAGGGAAATGCTTTCATATTTTCAATTATATAAAATATTCTACTTATATTTTATTAACAAAAGTGAAATGTACCGGTATTATAGAATCTCTTTTATTTTTTCTTCCTTTAATTTTTTAATAAATAAACCAAATTCTGTTTTTACATGGTACAAAAAAATTCAAGCTCTTTACATTTTATCGCGCTTAATTATAATTAAAAATAGTTTTTTTTTTTTTTTTTAATTTTAATCTTGAAAAAATTACAATTGCAAAACAAAAACCGAAAGACTTTTTTTTAGAAACTAAAATTTAAATTTTGTGTCCGCTTCGATATGGAGATGATTTAACGTCAACTTTTTTTTACACGGTTGTATAAATACTGTACATACATCTCTTCAACTTGATACTTGTATATTGAGGGGTTGATGTCGACGATATTTCATTCATAGCGTATTTCTAATTGGACCCTGTTATGCAAAAGTGTGTCAAGCGCCAGCTACCTAGATTTGAGAAAATTAACATTAAAGTTTTTTGTTTTGATTAGATTATATATAATTTTTTTGTCAATTGTGCAAGTAACATTAAATATAAATTTTTTTAGGAAATATTTCATAAAAAATCTGGTGTGACTGGCGCACAGCACACAACTTTCTCTTACCTTCGGTAATCGAAAGTTGTGTACTGTGCTTGTCACACCAGATTTTTTGTGTCGACATGTATTTAGTTTCCGACAGTAGGGTACAATTGAATTCAAGATGTAAAATTTATAAGTATGGGAAAATATTTATATTTTGATACCATGGCAACCATTTCTCCTATCTTTTCTATGGAGTACAAGAGTAAAGTGGTCTTCAGAAGATTTCAATCACAAAATGAGAATATACATTTTATAGAGAATCTAAAAAATAATTGATTTTTGAATTTTAAAAAAAATCGTTGGAGCAAATTTTGAGAAAATCGAAAAAAACTGAAAAAGTGAATCAGTAAAGTGCTAGTACTCTTTGGTCGATTTTGTTCAAATGCTTCGTGTCACGTCCCATGGGGGTGCCTAACTTAAATATAAAATTTCAACTTCCTAGCTCTTTTCGTTCTTGAGATATTTTGTTCACAGACAGACAGACAGACAGACACACACACACACACACACACACACAGACACCATGTCGCGAAAACCACTTTTTTGGATTCAGGGGACCTCAAAACGTGAAGATCCATCAAAATCTCGACATCGAATTTTTGACATGAAACCAATACTTTCTCTCTCTATATATATTAACATATATATAGAGGTAAGAGAAAGTAAAAAATACTATTAATTATAGCATTTGAAACAATATTCCGTGCTTAACTCAATTTTTAATTTTTTTTGGCGCTTGACGCACTATTGCATAACAGGGTCCATTTATTAGCTAGGTATATTAACCAGATATATTTATTTATATCACTTGGTATGCAAATGATTTAATCTGAATCTCGGCTACGGGCGGGTGGGTGTAAAATTTTTATTATTGATGGTCACCATTTAAAAGTCTCCTTAATTAATTTTTTTTACAATAATTTTAATGAAATTTATTAGTGACGAAAGTATAATAGCACCCTTGAAAAAGAAATTTTTTTTTTGTTTCAAAATATTCAGAATGAAATCCTTTGAATTAGTTTACGTATGGTAATCAAGCGTTTGTTTTTTTTCTGGGCTCGGCCAAACCATGCACATTTGAATTCAAAATTAGATACAGCAAAAGTTTTGAGATCAATCATTTAAAGCAGTAGCTGCCAGCTATCCATTTTTGACCTTAAATGTCATAGTTGCACGGCACGGCAATGTTATTGCTCCCAAGTTTCCATCATCATTATCATCATTATAATAATGATCATGGCGACAGAGAGTTAGATAATAATGTTCTTAAACTGCAGGTCATTTAAAAAAAAAACTCTCTTCCTGAATCAATCTTGATATTCACTAATTGAATTCTTCCTCTTTTAAACTATCCTTGGAAAGGGACTGAATTTTCCTCATAACCCAATCTCTCCCCTTAAATCACTTGTGCCTGGGGTAGCGGAACATTTGCTGGGCTGCATTCTTTGGGGCTCCATTCTTTCTCTCTATTGCAGCAATCGAAAGAAAGCAACTTTTTTTTTGTTACCGGTTTGGATTGTGATCTCCTTTTGAATCAATCCTGCTATTTAGGGACCTAAGAGTAGAAAGAAGCCTTCATCCATTAACCCCTTAGGTCAGATGCTGTTTTTTTTCCTAGCACCTTCATACAATAGATGTATAAAATTCACCGTTGTATTCATCTTTAAAAAAATATTTTCTTTTTTATAATTCGATAACAAAAAACTTATTAATCATATTACTAGTACGAATAACATAGTATTTTATATCCCTAATACCTAATAGTTATTCTTTTGCTATTGTAGTGAAAATTATCATTATAATCAAAGTTGGGCAAAATACTTTTTAAAAGTATTTCAAATACAAAATACTTTGAAAATTTCTATTTTCGTTACAAAAGATAAAATACTTGAAATAATGTATTTTGTTACAAAATACCAAATAGTCTTTTGAAAATACTTTTTTCAAATACAAAATGCATTTTTTATATTGCCCATCTCTGATTAATTGTATAGGTGCAGTTTATTTACAACGGGAAAACCTCTTGTGTATTCTGAGTCGAGAAATTATTTCTTTATTTTCATTCACCAATAATAATTTATAAATATAATAAAAAAACTTTGAAAAGAGCAAAATTGAAAACCCGTTCCACTTTTTTTTAACATATTATTATTATATTTGATTTGAATGAATTTTTTTTTTTCATGGTCTGATCAGATTAGTGATACATAAGAAAAACACTACTTGGTTCTTATATATTTATATACCCTATATACGTATATAACTATTATATACAACATATCTATTGTTTTTTTTCTTCTTTTTGATGGAGATCAATTAGTACCAATTAACTTCAGATCCAACATCAAACCCCGTTCCCACAATTACACTCACACTCCACAAAACACCTGTTGATTATTTACTGATTTATTTTCTAGAATTATCATTTTTTGTATATATATATATATATATATATATATATAAAAATATTTATATCTATATTTTTCTCCATCAGTCATAGTATCAGTTTTATTAATAACCAAGAAAATATATATTATGTCATATTTGATTATTCTTTTGACATTTCAAAGTAGATTTACAAAAGGAGAAAGGTGATCTTATGTCGTATTTATTAACTATCGAAATACCTAATATTGAGTGTATATTTGAAGAGAAAAACATCACGCCTTTTAACATTTAGTTTTTTTTTTTTTTTTTTATTAACTGGAAAAAGATAGAAAATGAATTTGGCGATTATGGGTTGTTATTGGAAAGAATTTGCGCACGTTTCCGAAGAAGGATTACCTAAGCCTAGAGATAGGATTACCTGACTTGAATTCCGTTGCCTTGGCATGTCTAATGATAGATCTCCCTCACAGAGACCAAAGCGATACTCATCTATTTACCTATCATGCATGTTTGTGAAACATTAAATAATAATTTTTTTTAGATAAAATACGTCCGCTTAAATCTCAAATTAAATCAATTTTAATTCTGCCCCACAAATATAAAACATTAAAGTTTGGTTCATTTTAAGCTCGAAAAATTTTTCATTTGCATATTAAATTATTTCAATTAGAATGATAATTGAAATTAAAAGTAAAAGCTGCTACTTTGCATAGTTTTCTTTAATAATACAGCAGATAATTTTTTCTCCTAGCTCAAACTTGACGTTTGTCCTGTCTTGTATCTAAAAAGAAAAAAAAAACCTGGCTTTATAAGAACATTCACTCTTGAGAAAATTATATAGCAGCTTTTTTGAAAGTATTGCTTTGGAATTTTCTTTTCATCATAAATAAACAAATCAAGAATTTAATAATTATATAAATATGCTTTTGTAATTATTGATTAAAAAATAAGTTGTTAATAAATAAGTTTAGTCATTGGACAAGTTTGTTGTATATATTATTATATTATTAATTGGCAGGCTGAGAATCTAGTAATTTGTTTTAATATTATATTTGTATATTTTTTTGTTGTTTAACTAGATGAAAATGCTTAATATTAAAATTGTTTTAATTTATAAAAACCATACTATTAATTTTCAAAACTTCAATCTCTTCTAATTTAATTTAATTAGGCTATAAATAATAAATATAATATTAAAAATACGGCACTTTTTGATAAATCATAATGATTAATTTATTAAATTAAAAAAAAACATCAAATTATTAATTTTCAATAGAAGAAAAGAATTCATTATTTTTTCGAAAGTTTTGCATATAAAGATATGTTGTTTTTTTTTTTCAAATATCCGTAGTTCCATATGTTCGTATTTAGTTGCTGGAAGATAGGCAACCCAATTCACCAATACACTAATGAATTTTTCGATTAATTGCTCCTGCGTTTTTGTTGATGTTGGGACAGATCAAACAAATCACACGATGAACTACTGATACCGGCAGGAAATAACACAAAAGCTAGCTGCTATTTATATGGAATTAGGACAAACATTTCCTCTCTCACTTTGGGACGTGTATCCGAAAAACCAAAACATTTTTTATCTTATCAAGTTTAAAATAGAAAATAATCTATTATATAATAATTCCATTCACTTTAAATGATATACTGAACAAATTCCTAAAAATGATTCCTTTTAATTATGGTTAATTTATTACATTAATCATACTGCTTTTTAGATAACTTTGAGATGTTTAAGATAATATATATGTTTTTCTTTTTATGCTATATTTATAATCAAATTTCATTTGATTCCACTATTTTTAAGCGAACGGCCAATCATCAACAAAAAAACAATCAACTTAAATGATTTTTCATATTTCCAACTCCTCGGTTGAAATGTTAAAGCGCTATCAGATCTGAAATTTATAGGAAGTTAAAATTAATGAAACTTTCCCTAGGTAATTTTTATTTTAACCTATGTGAAATGATAATGTGCAGTATTTTAATAGTACAAAAAGATTGATTTTTAAATTGCAACATGGATTGATTTAAATCTAACCATCCTTCGACTTTCTTAAAATATCAGTTAGGATAAAGGCCCAAAATAATAGTCTATACCTTATTTAAAAATAGTTATACCTATCTAGAGTACATAATATTTACACTTATAAATCTGACAATTTAATATTTTTATCAATCAATAGAAATACAATAAATAAGACCCAGGTCTAAATGGTCTGAGATATCGAAAAAGTATTTAAAAAAAAAATATATATATAAACCGGCACTTTGGCCCAATTTGTAAAACAGTAGATTCAAATAAATTCAAAACCAAAATATTTTTTAAAAAGTGAAAGCCATTTTTTCTCTTGAAATCCTCTGTAAATGACAGGAGTTTGGGACCATTCAAATTTAACATACATTTTTAATTAAGGAAAACCTCCGTCCCAGAATCTTCTAAAATTTAACAAATTTTTGTCTGTTTTAGACCACTTCCCTTCACTCAGAATTGTTCAGGCATATAGTTAAGCCCCCCCCCCCACCCACCCACCCCCATTACTTACTTTATCATTTATTTAGTTGAATCGTTCGACTTTTTCATAAGGGAATATTTTGTGTCATATTTTTAAACGCTGATGTAATCAATTATCAAACCGCCCTTACCCGATGTAAGCAAACGCATCACCCTCTAAATTGCTTACATAATATTTGAATGGCCCTATTGGAATGTATGAACTCCCATGCAAATCGACTCCCAAAATTTCACATTCTAAATAAATTTGAATAGCTTATTAATAATCGGAAACTAATTATGTCCACAAAGTATCACATTTTAAGAAGTGTTGTACTTAAGATAGGTGATGGGTTATCTCTAAATATTTAATAAAACCCTCAAGACGTTGTTGATCCAAAGAGGCGTTCCTAATAAATGTTTATCTAACTTCTCCTTCATCTGTCCTTTACGCATCATCTGTTGATAAACAAGAGAGGCTGCCAGTTTTCGAGATGGAGACAAACCGAATGCATCCTGGTGCTAACCGACAGATTGAATAGAAAACGATCAGGCCTGAGGAGAGGGAGAAGGATTTATGATGGTTGACTTGACTTGCATTGGCTCTTCTTCTTTGATATAACTTTCAGATTATATGAGATCCCTTGAATGCATCACGCGTGCATGACCTACCGGGTTCAAATTCTCCAATCCCATAAACTATTTACATAATAGATTGAATATTTTCCATCTTAACAAATTCTCTCTTGTTTTATAGGATAGTAATTCTCAATACCCATCATAATTTTTTTTTTTTTTTTTTTTTTTTACTAAATAAATAAAATAATTATTTTTCTCCAAAGATTGATTATTGTAAAGAATGTATTAAGTTATCAGGGGCGTATATAGAAATTTTTTTCGTGGGGGGAGGGGGCCTGACCTCAAACATTTTTCGGACATTTTTTTTTTTTTTAGTTTTTTTTTTTTTTTTTTTTTTTTTTTGCGGAGCCAAAATTTTTCAGCCTACGGAAAATTTTTTTCCCGTCCGTGAAAATCATTTTACCTTTTTTTTTGGAGACACGAAAATTTAGCCGCCCCGCGGAACTTTCTCTCTTTTGCGGGACCTAAATTTTCGCACTGCGGGGCCGATCAAACATTTCGGGATGGGGGGGGGGGGGGCGAGACCCGCTAATGTCTGTATATCCCTATATATGTATGTGTATTTTGAAAATTTCGGGGGGAGGGGCCGGGCTTCCTCCCCCCTTATATACGCCCCTGTAAGTTATACAAAATTATTTTTTATTACTGATATAAAGTAAATATCCTTTTTTATTATTATTATTTAAAATACACACTTAACTAATAGTCAAATTTGCAATGAGATTTGAAAAAATATTCTATTTATTAATAAAAATTGCTGAGATTGTATATATAAGCCATTGTACTGTACAGTGAATCCAATGAGTGTGGAAACTGAAGGGTGATAATTAATCAAAACATAATAACCGTATTTATTTTTTTTTTTACTATTAACAACTATTTTACTATTAACATTAGTAAATGCATGCATTGACTAGTAAGTGTATGCCGTAATTTTTTTTGCTACATAGTCCTAGAACTATCTATTTTTATCTAGGCTATTATTTAAAGAGATCTAATTTAGAAGCCTAATTTTGCCGTAAAAAAATCCGAAATTAAAAAAAATACAGTATTATTCAAATTATTTAGTAGATATTTTTAAACCTTATATTTTACACTTTTATTATTACTTCCCTATTAAAAAATTTGCATTATATATTACATGCTTGTGAAGATTGGTTTTATAGTTCAAGATAAGATGGTGAGCCATTTATAAACCTATATGACGTATTTGATTAGGATTTTAATTAATTAAAATAAAACCAGTAGGTGATTAGCTTCGAAAACTCGTCGGCTTTGAATAAAATTTTTGCAAGGCTAGAAAGACCCACGCGCCTTGATTTTCTCTTGCGCTTCCGCCACCTGCAACGGACCATCTTGATTTACTATTACACTCTATTGCAGCCGATGATTATACACCTGAGGCACCTAAACGCCTCTCCGGTTGCACACCCGGCCCAAATCCTTTATAGTCTAAATTAGCCGTGATTTATCGATCAACTCTTTTTTATTATTATTATAGCTATATCGCAAAAAAATTTTGCCATCAAATAATAATAAAAAAAAAAAAAAACAAGATTAGGTAAAATAAACAATTTCAACATCAGGTAATGATAGCTGCAAGCGTTATTCTGTTCCGAAAACATCTGTATTGTGTAATCGGAATGAGTGAATCTTTCGTTTCTCAGACGCCATTGATGATTCGCTATATATCTTCGAATCGAACACATTCACATTCTTTTAATGTGGAATACAAATCAAAATTTATTTTATTTCTATTCTAATTACGTGGTCAGAGATATTCAAATATGACCTAATTTTTAGCCTACTTTTAATTTTGAATTCTATTAAATTTTTTTCTTGATCAAATTCAATTAAATTTCGAATGTAATGATAAATCTAATATAAATAATATTTTTTTTGCCGACCAATTTTTCTTTGGCGTCCCACTTTTTTTCTAAGTTTTTTCTTCTAGTCCTTCATCATATTTAAAATAAAAATTATTTATTTTTTTCTTCGTTATTTTTTTCTGCTTTCTATTAGTCGGTTAAAAACAAAATTTAGCCAAAAGCAAATTTTTTATTGTTATTTATGAGAACATTTATTTTCTTTTACCTATAAATATTAATATATAGAGAAGAAGTTGAAGCTGGTTGGATTTGTTAAACTACTAATGGCATAAAATTTTTCACTTTTATTTTTCCAAAATGGCATAAAGAAGCTACTAGAGTCGGAGCCGAAATCGTATTTCGGCTTCAATTTTAGTTTCAGCCGAAATCGCCACTTGTAGTCTATACAAAATTCATTTCATTTTACCTTTTTTTTTTAGTAAATTTTCCCTCGTGACTCAAATAATCACTTCATTTTTCCCTGTTGCGAAAATCATTTTACCTTTTTTTTTTAGTATACTATACTATACTAGGTACAAGTACAAGTCTCATCCCATCTTTTCAAACTTCTTCTTTCAGCTGGATTTTGACCGTAACCGAAACTTCGGTCGGTTTCTAGTAGCTACATTCTATTATTATCTATCATTTTTTTTAACCTCTTAATTATTTAAATACAGTATTAAATAGAATTGTCTTGAATATACGACACTGTTGTTTTTTTTTTTTTTTTTTTCTATAAAAGAAAGTATTTTATTGTGATAGAAGAATTTAACTAACAACGATTCTTTCGATAATTTGCTTATTTATTCGTTGGCATGCTTTTGTTTTATTTTCTCCATTTTTCAGAATTACATCTGAATTAGTGCACCATCATATCGTTTGTTTTACTTGACAATGCATCGTTTTCTTTTTCTGAAATGTCATCGATTATCTAATTTAAATTGAGCTTAACTTATCTCCCCCTTAAAAAATAACCAATTAGAGTAAATAGCCACTGATTGATTGTGTACAATTGTTTACTTGGCCTATTTTCTTAGACATTTGTATATGTTTGATACTTGTGACATCATTAATTCTTCTATAGATCCGCAATTGCATTTTTAACATTTAATGATAAATTAGTATAAATGTTATTGTATAATATATTTTTTCCTCTGTTATTATCTCTGCCTAAGGGCTGATTTAATCCCCCCAACTATACACCCAATATAAGATAGTCATGAAAATATTTTTATTTAGTTCATTTAAATACAATTAATAAATTAACAGAGAAAAAGATTTTATTAACCTTTTTTAGGTCAATTCTATTTAGGTAAAAATATTCACCCACTCACTCACATATTTGTTTCTTTTTTTATTAACTTACTTTAGTAATTAATCCTCTTAATTCTTTACCTTCAATTAGAGAAAGGAGGAAAGGGACGATTTTATCATTTTGTGTAGGCGGAAAAGGAAATAAAATTTATTAGATATTTCTGAATTAATTTATTTTGTAGGTTAAATGTTTTAAATAAAAGGTGTTTATAGGTCATATAATTAATTTTATAATTTTTTAAAAATATACTGAGACTTCGTCCTCACTATCAATAGACCAGCATTATAGTTGTTTTTTGGTATTTTATTTATTTATTTTTATTTTTTGGTAGGCCTATTGACAAAACTTTCACCCGAGCCTATTCAAATTTTACTTAAAACATTCACTCTTTTCATAGCTAAAGGATATTTTTAAATTTAATTTAATTAACATTAAAATTTTTATATCTAGGAAAAATTAATGGTTCATCTTTCTTCCTTTCTTCGTTTTTATATCTAAAATGCAAAAAAGAAAATTAATTAAGACAAATTCCTTTGCCGTAGGCTACTCTTAAAATTTTATTAAAATAAACATATCTAGATCAGTGCTTTTTTTTTTTATAAATCATTGGTAAATTCCCTACAAATTACTTCTAAATCTCTTGAACTTTTATTTTCTCTAATTGGAGAGTAATAGTATACTGTAAAAATTTTAATTTTAGTATGTTTTGTATAGTAAATTTACAAATTTTCCTTGTAAATGATAACTACCATACATTTGTATACTAAATTTACAAATCTATGCATTCAAAAATTTTTACAACCAAAAAACATTTTAATTACAATTCTCTTGGAAAATTAGAGTAAATATTGTAATTTTACCATATGATTTCTAATTTTACAATACAACGGCGTTGTAATTTTAGAACACGGTTTGTAATTTTAGAAAAGGGTTTGTAATTTTACAAAAAGGTTTCTAATTTTACAATACAAGGGTATTGTAATTTTCCTTTTAAGTCTGTCTGAGACGGCCAACATGGCCGACTTTGTTTCGACTGCTTTTTAGCTTTCTTAATAAAGACATTTTTGGCACTATAAGGATTTATTTAAGTTATAATAATACAAAAAATAATAATATTATGATAACTTTAAGTTTATTTTTTATTTTATTATTTAGTAAAAATAGTTGACAATGAGGTCATACTTGAATGCCAAATAACAGAGATAGATCATTAGTTAATAGGTGATTCGATGGTCAAATGGACTAGGCAGCAGACTTCTAGAAAAAAGGTCAGTGTTCAAATCCTGGAGGAATTTTTCATTAAATAAAAATATTTATTTCACTCCATCCAGGTAGAGACGTCCCCTAAAGATCAATAACCTATGGGTCCAGTCGTACATTTTTTTCTTTTTTCTAAATATTAGTAAAATTACAAACATTTGGATTGTAAAATTGCTAAATATTTGTAAAATTACCAGACATTTGGATTGTAAAATTGCTAAATATTAGTAAAATTACCAAATTTGGACTTGAAAATTGCTAAATATTGGTAAAATTACCAGACATTTGGACTCGAAAATTGCTAAATATTAATAAAATTACCACACATTTGTAAACGATTTTTGCAAAGGGTTTTGTAAAAATATAATTCAACTGTATAGTAAATTTAGTATCTATTGGTCTTGGAAATTTGCTTACAACAAAAAAATTGTAAAATCATCGAAATTTTTTTACAGTGTATATTACAAAGGGTTATAGAAATTAGAATTTCGTTGCTGCAAACTCAAATGACTAACTCGATTAATTAATGATTAATTTGTCAAAGTTATTCTTGAGCAATTAATTAAATTATCGATTAATAAATTACTAATTTAGGAGAACCTAAAACACCATACCATTTATTTATTTTTTTTTATAAAAAAAACATTCACTCTTTTTCTCATTCACACTCACACTCACACACACATTCACCCTGTCTTTTCGGCAACTTAGGCCATTTAAGACTTTGACGATAACCGTTGTAATATATATTATCTATTGTGGGTTCAGGCATTTCTATTTAAGCCATCTGGTATCCAAATGGCTTAAATAAAATCATCGGACTGCCTGGGTCCGAACCCGCGACGTTTGGTATAGGAGGTAGGCACGCTACCTACTACGCCACACCCGGGGGCTATTTTAGTGTAGGCCTAATAATTTTCAGAAACAACTTTCCCAGTAATTAAATTTTTTTTATTCTCCAGCATCTAATATGGTGGAACACTTCGATTCCAGTTTTAACTAGAACTTTTATTTTGGCACTTTCTGACTTCGAAAAGCATATATTTTTGTCTGTCTTACTTGATTGTTTTAAATTATTTCTATTTAAATTATTTTTGACTGCTGAGCCCATTTTGACTTTAGATTATTTTCGTTTTTTTATTTTTAATTATTATCAATAACTTTGAGAGTCAATCCCCTTGTTCCTCCCAGACAGCGGATAAGTCTACCGGAAGCGATCTCACCCCCATTCCCACATAAGTACATAGACTAGAATAGAGGAATGGAGGTATCAGCCAAATTGGAGTGATCCAGGTTCAATAAAATTCCCAGAATAAGACGTTTCGGCCTGAATTTATTTGGCCATCTTCAGTTAATAGGAATTATACACATAGTGTAAGTGCACATGTGACCAAACCGGGATTTGTCAATAATAAAATTTATTCGCTTCATACAAAATTATATGACTCCTGTGCCCAAGCTCAGAGATAAATAGACGTTGGAAATTTTTTCTTATTTAAAAAAAATATTTTTAACCACAATGATCCCAACTTGTCTTCATCAAAGGGTCAAATTTCAAATATAATATTATATACCTATAAAACAAAGAAATTCCATATGAATAACGTCATTTTTTCTCTTTCCAATTTCTCTTTTTTCTTAAATCTCCATTTTGAAGATATTTTTTTTTTTTTTTTTTTTTTTAATTAATAAAATACAATATTCTCTTCATTATACCAGTATATTATCCGAAGAAGAAAAATTAAGAAAGGAATTTTTTTATTTTTTTCTATATAATTGCGCAAGTATTCAAACGCCCCAAGCTTAGATATAATCAAGCTAGTGAATGGAAGGAATCTTCTTAAAAAAAAAAAAGTTAAGAAAATATTTATTTAGCAATCAAATGACATCAATTCACTGCTTGGAATTATTATATTATTCAGAAAGTTATCTGAGTGTGTTAGCTCCAACGAATACCTACTTACTTAAAACGACACCTTCCACTTTTGCATAAGAATATTGCGTTATCCTGTCTGCTGCATACGAGATGACCGGTCAACACGTGGTCTCTGTTTAAGCCTTAAGCGTCGTGCATATTGTATAAAATATTCCCTTCGATCTACTCATGTAGCATTTATAATATAACCAATGTTAGTTGCATCATTCATTATTCTAGAGAACCGACATCAAAGGAAACAACAACGAATACCTGTAATTGATTATATTTATCAATATCTTACGTTAAGGATATATTAATAAATAAACTTTCACATATCTTATCATTATTCAACAATATATCTAATAGTACCAGGTATTATATTATAAACAGAACAAATCATGTATCGAGTCTTATTAAAACTAAAAAAATAAGAGAAAGTAAAAAAGTGGGTCCCGGAAATTGGTCTGTCTTTCTGTGAATAACATATCTATTTGACTTAGTGGCTGTAGATATTGTAATGTTGGATTTGCGAAGTTGCAGCCAGGAGGAGGATTTAGACCAATGAAAACACCAATTCCAACATGAGACGTTTCGGCGAAAATTTTATTTTGCCATCTTCAGTCGTTTAGGCTACATGACAAATTGAAAGATAATTTTTTTAAAAATAATTTTACAAAATATTGACGTATAAAAATAAATAAATTAATTTTACATATATTTACTCACAATTTTTATGTTTATAACTAATATGAGCATGTGTCATTTGGCTCTAAACGACTGAAGATGGCAAAATACCATTTTCGCCGAAACGTCTCATTTTGGAATTGGTGTTTTCATTGGCCCAAATCCTCCTTGGCTGCAACCTCGCATCTCCATTACATTGAGTTAGGCACTCTCCCCGCCCCCCTCAAGGGGTGAAAATAAGCTTATGAAGAAATGCGGCCAAAAAGTACTAGTATTTTACTTATGTACTTTTTCAGTTTTTTCGATTTTCTCACAATTCGCTCCAACAATTTTGATTAAAATTCATAAATCAAACTATTTTTTGATGCTCTTTAAAAAGTATATCAGTGAAATTTTTCGTGAAAATTGTTTGAAGTACACTCTACTGATGTGGAAGCATTCATAGCTCAGCGCCATCTATGAATCGCTTGGTCAAGTTTGGAACTTATGTGCTAAGGGCAACTAAATATATCTCGACACAAAAAAATCTAGTGTTACAAGCACAGTACACAACTTACAATTGTTAGTCTTATTTTTACTAACACAATTTTCTCTTACCTACAAAAAATCTGGTTTGATGGTCGCACAGTACACAACTTTCTCTTACCTCCAATAACGTAACACAATTTTCTTTTACCTTCAATAAGGTAAGAGAAAGTTGTGCGACCATCACACCAGATTTTATAATACTCTGAATGAATGAGTGAAATCAATTAAATTTTAATTCAATTAATTATGGTTTTAAATTTTATCATTCCAAAATTAAATATTAACAATTATACCTAATTGATATAATTTTAAGATTATAAAAAAAATATCCACCTTCCTCCAATAATATATTTTAAAAATTATAGATTTGCTTTATTATAATTAATCAATAAAGGTTATAAAAAAATAGCATCCAGCAAAGCGTTGCAAATAATAATGCAATTTTATCAAAGCTTTAACGAGTTTATAATTAGTCTTTAAAAGCCACTTGGGAGATAATAATTATTTAGAATTCGCTATTAAAGATGCTCTCTAGAGGGCAACATCCTCATTAATTCATACATCTTATCAATAATTATTTTAATAAATGTTGACCGTTTTTTTTCCTCTTTAAATTAAAGCATTAATTAATTCAATCATTTTAATCCAATTAGCATATATTCTTTCAGTTCAGAAACAATTCTTATTTTAGTGTCTAATAAATATTTCATACATATTTAATGAACAAGGAACCTTATAACATGTGGTGCATTATTTTCTTTTCAAATTTCATCTGTTAGCCATTGGCTATCTATTTAGATTTTAAACCTATATTTTAATTAAAAAAAAAACATTATCATACCAATCAGAGCCGCAGTCCGAAAATTTTTTTAGGGTGGGTGAATTTCGAGTTATTATTCTTCCCCTCCTCCTCTAAAAAAAAAAAATTTAAAATTATTAAATGTTTTTTATGATGTATAAAAAGCGTTTAAAATTTTAACATTATCATGCCGATTTGTTTTTCAAATTTTTCAATCAATAAAAATATTCAACTAAATTATTTCTGCCCTTGACTTATGGCTCAGAGGTAGAGCATTCGCTTCTGGTCCCAAAGGCCGAGAGTTGCATCCCATTCCAATCAAAAAATTTATTTCAATTGAATTCGATACCAATCAATTGAAATAAATAGGAACCAGTTCAAAATGGCCTCATATGCCGAAAAAGTCCTTAAACAAATTAAATAAAAAAATAAATTATTTATTTTATTAATATTTCTATTAAATATTAATTTTTTTTTTTTTTTATTTAAGGTCTTTTAGACATTTATAATCATTTAGACCACGTCCCTAAATGGTAGCTTATTTTGATTTTGAGATTAAATATAAAACCATAGATATTTATTTATAAGGATATTATAATCTCAAGAACTGTACGCATATTGATCAAAGTTATTATTTGCATTTGAAATTTGGCACTCCCTTTTCGATCGCAACATCTATTTTTAAACCGTACATTGTACCATTTAAAGATAAAAAATTAATAATGTCCCAAATAGTATGAATTCCTCGGGCAGGTCAGTGAAATAAACAATTCACGATCTTAATGTGACATCGCCTTCTATTATTCTTTAAGGCGAGTTTATCAGCATGCAGATTTTTATCTGAGGTGTGGCTTTCAACATGCGTCTTCGCTCTCTGAAAATTTATTTATGAATTGAAATAGTCATAGTACACTTTTAATTTTCCAATAGCAAGTAAATAAATCAATTTCTTTGAGTAATTTTTTTTTTTTTTTTAAGATCAACTTTCCTTTTTTTAAATTATTTACTCTTTTCATTCAATGATTACCAAGCATTTTAGTTTAAATAAACAAATACCCACACCCGGCATCATTATTGTTAATTCATGCCCTATTATTTTTTAAATTATTTTTTATATTAACGGGAACTTTGGTAGAACATGATCCATTTCGAATTTAGATCATGAGAGGTAAATAGAGAATTGAATGATGTGATGTGAAGCTATTGTCATGTTTAATTCATGCATATTTCTTGTGATGATAGCCTGAGTCCATTGTACTAACTTTGATTTGAGGGCTCCATGAATAGACAATGCTCGCAGGAGGCAAGGTACCCATTTTAGGAGTATGTCCGCCTTTGGCTAGGCGTGTGTGTTTGTGGAGTGCAGGGCCTCCTAGCCACAATAGTACATCATTAGAATATATAGCAAATGGCCCGTTCCCTATTGTTTGCATAATTGTTTAATTAATCAGCTTGTGAAGAATTCACTAACGGTTTCTAATAAATATTTAAATATTAGATTGATGTCGTTGTAGTTTGAATATTAATCGTTAAATGATTTAACTAGCCAAAAAAATATATATAATAATATTTTTACTTTCTCTTAGCTATACCTGGTATATGTTAATATATATTTATTTTAAAAATATGATGTCGAGATTTTGATGAAATACACGTTTTGAGGCACCCTGAGCCTAAAAAGCAAAACGGTTTGAGTGTGTTCAAAATTAAGCAGGTTAAAATTTTATATTTAAGATAAGTATCCTGAGGCGCTAAATAAGCTTATAAATAAAATTGTGTAAAAGAAAATTTTCAAAATTCGCTCTAAAAGAAAAATTCATAATTTATTTAGATATTTTTTTTTTATAGATTTACCCTCAAAATTGTTTGAAGCACACTTTACTCATGTATATCGAGAAAAGAATCAGAGATTGGCATCCTGTCCATGGTAACAAAATATAAATATTTTTCTATGTTCATAAATTTTACATCTTAAATTTTAATATATTGCCGGGAATTAATTACAAGTATATATAAACGCAAAAATTCTGGCGTGACAAGCATAAAATACAACTTTCAATTGCCGAAGATAGGAAAAAATTGTGTCCCGTGTGACCAGTCACACCAGATTTTTTTATCTTAAATAAATAAATCATTAAATGCTGATGAACTCTTTGATTTTGTCTTTAAGTGCTAGTTCTATTTAAAGCACCGGTTTGTTTAAAAAAAAAAAAATATTTGAGATCCATCTCTCGAATCGGAGTGATTCTATTCTTTTTAAAATTCAAAGAAAAATTTCCTGTTATGAAACGTGCTCGAGAATCCTTTTGGTTTACATTACAATCCACATAAAGATCAAACCAAAAATATTTGAGAAATTTTTCAAAAAAAAAAAAAAAAAAAGCTTATAAATTAGAAAATACTTTTTAAATATTATATAAGACCCTCGGGCTTGGTGTAGTTGGTAGCGTGCCTACCTTATATACCGAACGTCGCGGGTTCAGGCCCCAGGCAGTACGATGATTTTATTTAAGCCATTTGGATACCAGAAATGCCTGAACCCCCAATAGAAAGTCTTATATGGCCTGAGTTGCCGACAAGGGCCGATACAAGGGGGGTAAAGGGGGTAATTACCCCCCTGAGATTTGAAAAAAAATTACTTTTTTTTTCGAAAAAAAAAATTTTTAATGTAAAATTCTAAAAATTAATACGTAAAAATTTGTTTTGCATTTATATTCTGGCAAACAAGTACAGAATGCGCCTTTAAATTTCCGAAATTAAGAAAAAATTGTGTGTTGTGCGACCAGTCACACCAGATTACCCCCCCCCCGAGAAACACCTCTGGATCCGCTCTTGGTTGCCGAAAAGACTGTGTGAATGTGTGTGTGAGTGTTGAGTGTGAATGAGAAAAAAGTGTGTTTTATATATAGACTATATTTATATATAGTCTATATAAAAAAAAATATATATAATTATATAATAGAAAAAATCTGGTGTGACTGGCGCACAGCACACAACTTTCTCTTACCTTCGGTAATCGAAAGTTGTGTTCTGTGCTTGTCACACCAGATTTTTTGTGTCGACATATATTTAGTTCCCGACAGTACGGAACATTTGAATTCAGATGTAAAATTTATAAGTATGGGAAAATATTTATATTTTGTTACCATGGCAACCATTTCTCCTATCTTTCCTATGAAGCACAAGAGTAAAGTGTGCTTCAAACAATTTTGAGGGCAAAACGAGAATATACATTTGAAAGAGCATCTAAAAAATAATTGATTTTTGAATTTTAATCAAAATCGTTCGAGCGAATTTTGAAAAAATCGAAAAAAACTGAAAAAGTACATCAGTAAAGTACTAGTACTCTTTGGCCGATTTTGATATAAAATTTCAACCTCGTAGCTCAAATCCTTCATGCTTAAAAGTGAACACAGACACACCCACCCACCCACCCACCCACAGACAGACCATGTCGCGAAAACCACTTTTTTGGATTCAGGGGACCTCAAAACGTGAAGATCCATCAAAATCTCGACATCGAATTTTTGACATGAATCCAATACTTTCTCTCTCTATATATATTAACATATATATAGAGGTAAGAGAAAGTAAAATGATAATTTTAATAACAGGACTAAATGAAATAATCAAATTTTTTCATTAAAGTCTCACCATACTATAAAAGAGTTTTTACTTTCTCATATCCTAGTATGAGGAAGTATATTTTAATTCGATTTTCAGCTGAAAATACATGAATTCAGCTTTCTGAGAAACGAAGTGATATAAATTGGCCGTTCAGGTCAATTAATTAATTTATTTTATTTAAAGATTCTTGTACTAATTTTTGATTATTGATTACGTTAAATTAAATGATTTAGCTACCCAAAAAAAAAATTTTTTCATCTTCAATAAATAAATAATTAAATCTTGCTTGACTCTTTGTCTTAGCTCTCAATTCAAAATGAAATATTCGTAATATTAATAGTCTTTATCCAAGCAAGGAAGGAAAAAATTATCCTAATATGAATACTAAAACAGTTATATTGAAAACTTGTTGTATTTCTTCTTTTTAGTGTTTATTTCAACTGTCCTCCTTATTTTATGCTTTGTTCATAAATTTAATTTTAAATACTTTCATAGAGTAAATCGATAGTTATCGCGCTATCTTACAACATTTTGTATTACTGTCAAACTTAATAAACAACAACATATCATCTAATGGTCCTAATCCCAGTTAGTACTACCAGATTTTTGTGGGGAATTGCTTTAACGGTGCTGAGCTGCTGCTGCTGCGTTGGCCAGGGCTTCAAACCGGCCTCATCCTCACCGATGGTCATCATCACACTTCTGACCGACGCAGATGCCAAGATAATCTCTATCCTTGGAGAAATTCCTTTTTTTTCATCTTGCTCTTAGGCTGTACCAATTTTTATAAACCTTTTTTAACCTTTTTTTTTATTTCAATAAATATAAATCTACACACTCTTGCTTTATATTAACTAATTATATAGATAGCACATTTATTTATTTTAATTGATATTTGTTAGCCACTTATTTATTTTTTTTTTTTAATTATTACATTAAAAAATTATCCCGTATCTAACTAAATATAATCGAATTTCGCATTGATTATCGCGTTCACCAATTTTCAAGATCATATCCGACCAATTTTTTATTATTAAAATACTTATGACATAGTAGATCAAGTATAAATAAAAATATTTTTCATTTCCACGAGTATAAAGAAATAATTAATTAAAAATACTTCGTTGAAAGTTCCACAAATTTAAGTTTGCACTTATTGTGCAACGCAAAGAAGAATTTTCAGCTAAGTGCTTATAATTTAGGCCTGTGAGATCACAAATGACATTATTTTAATAATTGAAATTGGTTAAATTCTCTCACTTATTTTTTTATTCTCCCTATTTTCATTTATTCGACCAGAAATCATCAGCCTTCTCTCTGAGCTACGGTTCCCGAGCATATATACAAAATATATGATTTATTATTAGGGCTCGGATTTCGCCCTATTTGCCTTTTTTTTAATTTATGGCTTAAAATTTAGGCCAATATGATATGTATACGTTTCATGAAATTGTGAATAAAATAAGAGGCATTTGTTAGTGCCTATAATGCCTATTTTGGCCGATTCTGGGTTTTAGTGCCTATTTCATCTATAAATGCCTTTTTTAGTGCCTATTTTAAGTTCAAATAGCCAATTTCAATTTTTTACGAGCTATACATAGCCTAATTTAAAATTTTTTTGAATTATCAAGAAAATATTTCAAGGGGGGTAAAGGGGGTAATTACCCCCTCCCGAGATTAAAAAAAAAAAACTTTTTTTTCAAAAAAAACAAAATTATTTTTAATGTAAATTTTTAAAAATTAAGAAAAAATTCTGTGCTGTGCGACCACTCACACCAGATTACCAAAAATAAGACATCAATTTTTTAACTTTTTTTATATTATTTCTTAAATAATGCCTTTTAAGTGCCTTTTTAAGTGCCTATTTTTACAATAAATGCCTTTTTAAGTGCCTATTTTAATAATTTTTAGTGCTTAGTTGCCTGCCTATTTTAAAGATTTTTAGTGCCTATAAATCCGAGCCCTA
>JAKCPI010025866.1:0-13298 GCA_023213315.1 Euborellia annulipes | reverse complement strand
TAATATAGAATTTCATTTAAAGTTTAAGAAATCCTCGGTTTATTTATTTTATTCAATATATTTTTATATATATGAATCCCGATTCGTTGGATCCTTTTGGTTCATAGTACAAGAAACACGTAAGGAAATTCTCTAGATTAAGCCTTGAAGTCATAAAATAAAGCTTCATGATAATTTCACATTCAAAAGGTAAGAAAAATCCGGAGGTCTCCGAACTGGAATTTCCCCCACTCATAACTTATTTATTATTATATTTTTATGTCTCTGAAAATATATACTTTAACCTAAAAGAGAGAAAAGTAATATCCATAGAGAGTGGAGAAAGTAATTTAGTAAACTTTTATTCTAAACCTTGAAATGAATTGTCATTTTTAAAATGAAAGAAGACACAATTTATAGCTAAAAAAGATTTCTTTAATATTAAAAGAGTTAAGTAATAAAATAAAAAGGTAAAATTTATTTCTAACTTGAATATACTTATTATATATATCCTTATATTAATAAGGTTCATTAAATTTTATTTTCACCTAAAAGAAATTACTTGTACAAAGTTCGAGAAGATAATAAATATCATATTTAAGCATATACTATTAAGAAATTACAAAGTTTTCGAAAAGAAAAAAATAACGTTCACTTTTATCGATTTAAGAGAACTTTTTTGAGATTTCCAATAATTATTTTTCAACGGAAAGGGGTCGTCCACAAGGCTTTTTTGACGATTTTCTAGTCCCCCCCTCCCCCTGTCACAGTTAGTCACATACAAACAAACCTCCCTACAAATATTATGTCAAAACATAGAAATCCCCCCTCGAATAAAATTTCTTATACAAAATTCATATCATTTTACCTTTTTTTTTTGTATTTTTTTTTGTAAATTTTCCCCTCGTGACCCAAATAATCACTTCATTTTTCCCTGTTGTGAAAAACATCGACCTTTTTTTTTTCAAAAAATTTTATAAATTCAACTTTGAATTGAATGTCACAATTAGAGAAAACCCCGGGTCCCACATGTCACAAATAGTAACGTTTTGGCCAGACCCCTCCCCCCTAACGCGTTACGTAATATGTGGACGACCCCAAATATATGTTTTGAAAATATAAAAAAATTACTGAATTTTTACATTTGAATTATATTGAGCGACAATTTCTTCTAAAAGAATTAAATCGCTAATATAAAAGGATTGTTTAATAAATATTCTGCTTCAATAGTATTAGGATAAATTTTACTTTAGGAACTTAGACCCAAATATCAATTTTTCAATTGAATTTCAATTATATACTAGAATTGATTATATAATGCTTTTAAAGGCATTATACTTGAATAATACTGAGTGAATTTAATTCACATTATTCAATGCTAATATGCAGAATAGCTTATCAAGAGAAGCCAATTAGTCTATCGAGTAAGAGTGAGATTTTCGAATATGATGATTTCAAGGTAGCTCAGATTAAATCCAATTCAACCAAGTGAAGGGATAGTTATAGGTAATAGTTACAAAAAATGTTTAACATAATTTTGAAATTTTTCAAATAAAATAATTTATTAATTAAAAAAAAATTTAATATTAGAATATCCCCCATTTCCTGGTAGAGTCTATATTTTTAGTTTTTATTTATTTATTTATTTTTTTTTAAGTCATTCCAGAGGCCATTTGACTTATATAAATATTTATTATTTATTTTAGATACATATATCAATGGCTTCCGGCGGGCGTTCAATGGTCTTGTTTTTCGGGGGCCACCTATCCCGATTTTCAGCACCACTTGGCGTTGCTTCACAACATTGATCTTGGTGGCAGTTGTTCTTTCTTCTTGCCAGGCCCGCCGGCCTATTTTTAAAGTTAGTATGTTCCTACGGTTCAACATATACGTCTTGTGCTAGAGGCCAGGACAAAATTTCTAGAAAATATTTGACAAGAACTTTTTGATATTAATTCCAATGAAATTAAATGGAAAAAATAGGCCTATAAGATCTTTTAGAAGTTTAGTTTTTTTTTTAAGGTAGTTGGAAAGGGATTTTAAATCACAAAAACTAAAAGATTACAATAGTTTGTTTTTTTTTTTCTTAATTTTGCCCTTTAGGCAACTGAGGCCATTTAGGGGTTTCAACTCGTTACCTATAGAAGAGATTCGAGTAAAGTGACATACCATTTTTTTAATTTTCTATATAACTTCTTTTTTTAAAGCTAGATTATTGTAGATTTCGCATTAAAATATCATTTAGTAATTTTCCTATGACATATTAGCGGTTGAAAAAAAAAACTCAATTTATACACTACATATTTTTTAAATTTAAAAAATTTTGGCAAGTACAATATGTCATTTTAGACACATATAAGGATAAAATGACATACCTTTGTTTTAATCATCAATTATTTTTTATTTTATATTACAAATTTCACAAATAAACAATTTTGCTTTTTTTTATTCAGCTCTGTTGCCCACAGTTTACATTCCATGCACTGTAATCAGATTTCCCCTGATCTTGAATTTGAATACAGTTCGTTGTGTTTTTTTTCTTTCTTTCGTCAATTTAATGCCCAATTTTTCCTTGAGTTCCCTTGACATACCTAAGGGTAAAACTACATAGTGTGTCATTTTACCCTAGGGCTTGGTCTGTCGTTTTACCCTGAAAGGGTTAGTTATAAAAAACAAAATTTATATTATTGTACATTAAATTCAAAGGTCTCTGGTTAACACAATATCTACCTAAAAATACAACGAATTCGTAAATAATAATATTATAAAGTTAATCATTATCTTGGAAGAAGAGAGTGCTAATAACAGCCATAGAAAAAACTCGAAAAAGGATTATCACTAGATCTGCACAGTAATGACCAGGGCCGTTCCTGGGTATGTGGTCGCCTCCGTGCCAGGTCATTTTTGGCGCCCCCCCCCCAACTAAATTATGAAAAAAAATTTTTTTAAGTGATTAGACCTGTACTGATTTTCAAGTTTGGCGAATGCTACGGTAGCTTAGATTTTGATAATTCTTTCTTTCCTCCACGCGAACTATCACTATCCTCTTTTTCATAGAGAAGGAAAATAAAAAAATATTCATTAATAAAAAAAAATATTTATTTATTCAAATTACCTCCTAGCTCAATTCTTTCATGATTTCAAATGAACTCTGTGTGTGTGTCTGCTTATTACTGAACACAGACGAAAACACATTGTTTAAATCAGTGGTTCCCAACCTGGGGGCGATTTGGGTTTTCAGGGGGGGCGATAAATAAGCGGGGGGCGATTGGGGGGCGATGAGTATTCAAAGGGAGAAAAATTATTAGTTTACTAAAATTTAAAAAAATAAAAATCAAAGAGAAAAATCTCCTATTTACAGGATGGTCAGAATAGAAGAGAAAATATTATCATAAAAATAAAAGTCTGATTCCAATCTAGAATTGAAACGTCACTTTTAGCTCAAATCTTAAATTTCAAAAAAAAATCATTTTCTTGAATTTTTTTTTCCTCAGGGCGCCCGGGCCCTTTAAGTTCAAATCAAGTTTGATCTTTTTCACGACTCAGGATAGCTAAAAATGCAGATTTCAGTGGCTAATTTTCAAAAAATTTTCCATACCCCCAGATTCCCCCGGAAATCCTCTGTCCAGATCTGGCCTTGATAAATTAAAACTTTGTAACTCTTTGTTTAGGAAATTTTGAAAAATTTTTATATAACTTTATTTAAATAAATATTGTAAGCTATGTATAACTATTTCAAAAGTTGTGTCAAAAACTGTGTAAAAAAGTGTTGGCATGAAGGCCACAATAGCCTTTTACATACTAAAAAAACTTTTTTTTTTTGTTTTGGGGGGGGGGGGGGGCGTATTACTAAGTAGCCCCGGGGCCTGTCAAGTCTGTCTGCTGCCCTCTATATAGGCCTACGGTAATAAAATTGTTTAAAATAATAAAACTGCTTTATTATTTACACTTTACTTCAAATTAAAATTAGGCATACAATGAAAATGTAAAGGGGGGCGATAGGTGTTAGTCAACCTCCAGAAAGGGGCGATGGGTCAAAAAAGGTTGGGAACCACTGGTTTAAATGAAAGCATAAAAGGATCGAGCTAGGAGGTTGAAATGTTATATTTAAGTTAGGCACCCTTTCGGACACTCAAAATAAGCTTTTGAACAAAAAGTACTAGTACTTTACTGATGTACTTTTTCAGTTTTTTTCAATTTTCTCAAAATTCGCTCCAACGATTTTTATTAAAATTCATAAATCAATTATTTTTTAGATGCTCTTTAAAATGTATATTTTCATTTTGCCCTTGACGCCTTTTTAACATGTAAAACTATATATTGAAACTTGCAATGGACTTTAGAAATAGAGGGAACAAAATACACAAAATGTTTATTTTACTAAATTAAAGCCCATTTCATGTAGATTATTTAGAAAAAAAAAAAAACTTGAATATCTCATTCCCTTTTGGAGATATTGGCTTTAGCGCTAAACCATGTTTGCGTTTTCAAAACTAAAAAAAAATCAACAATATGAATTTTTTTTTATATTTTAGGATTAACTTAGATTCGTGATATATTTTTTTCTAATTCCTTATTGTTTAAAGAACCTACCATAAAAATTTCATCTAGATTGGTGGTCAAATAAATAAATGAGAAATTATTTTCTCTTCCATGTCACATTTTGTTTGGCATTATCCAAGCCGCGGAAGGTGAAAAAATCAAAACTTTAAAGTGCCATAACTCGAAAACTAAGTGAGATAAAAAATTGAAATTTGTTGCTGTTACTTATCTCTATACATAGAACAAACATACCAAGTTTCATAAAAATCTGAGATTTTGGGTGAAATGGCCTGGTTGAACTGACGTGGAATGACCCAAATGTAAAATTAAAAAATGTTAAATATTTAAAAAACCGGAAGTGCTAGCAACCAAAACGTATTTTTCCCTGGACCAGTTTTTTATGCTGAATCGGTATATGTATTTTTTTCACGACCTTTAGTTCAGGCCGTACTTTTTTGTGTACAGACGGACGGACGGTCGGACAGACAGACACCGGAGTCTCTACATAAGCTCTCTTTCCCTTAGTACTACGTACAGTGAGATCTAAAAACATGTAAATATAAACAAATGAATTTGTGAAGCAAATTCATTCTTTTATATTTACATGTTTTTTTAATGACACCTGTATGATTTTGTTTTGAATTTTTTTCAAATTTAACGAAAATTTTCTTTTTCTTCGTTGATTATTTCAAAAACTATTCAGTTTTCAAAAAATATCAAAGAATAAAAACTTTTTAAAATTGAGTATTTTATCATAATATAACAAACAAATTGAAAATTTCGAAATTTCTGAAAAAACTTATTAGGTAAAGTACTACTTCCAAGTGACGTATTTACTCCAAAAGTTGATAGAAATCTACAATATTAGTGTAAGGAGCATATACCAAATTTCATCGATCTAGCTGCTTTGGTTTTTAAGCAATCGTGTTCACACACACACCCAGACGTAATTCCAAAAGAATAAACGAGAAAGTCTCGGGGAAGTCATTCATTCCCCTTTTATTTTTTTAAATAAAAAAGTTATTTAAAATTTACATTTATTTAACAATTTTTTTTTTTATTTTTTTTTTGGAGGGGGGCGACATTCTTGTACCCGCGGGGGGGGGGGGCGCCATTCAATATAGTTACGCCAATTATTTCAAATGATTGGCAGCCAATTCTTTTGAAATAAATTTTTCTCACTTGCGACGGACCAAGGACCCAGGCACGAAAATGCCCTTTGGCTTTGAGTCTCCGCCGTCCTTTGGAAGGCGCCTCCGTCGCCCTTTGGCTTTGCGCCTCCGTCGCCCTTTGGCTTTTCGTCTTCGCCTTCCTTTGGAAGGCGCCACCGGCGCCCTTTGGAAGGCGCCTCCGGCGCCCTTTGGGACTGGCGCCTCCGTGCTGGCACGGAGTGCACGCCCGCCAGGAACGGCCCTGGTAATGACCACCGTGGCGCCACTGAGACATATAACAATCTCAGCACACTGGAGGCTACAATGTCTCATTGTTGAACATGAAATTACCCCTTTTTTGGCTACAAATTTTCCCAGTGTCGAGAAACCATCAAGTATGTCATTTTACCCAAGTGTGTCGTATTACCCTGATCTCCCCTATATTTAATTTTTAATATTCCGGGGGACGTTCACACACGGAATCCTCGGGGTAACCCATCCGAGGTTTCGCGGCGCTTGGGATCACTTTTCCGCAACGAATGGGGTGACTGTTACACTTCTACGTTGCAATACATTATTGTTTTGTTGTAAAGTATTGTTTCCACAGTAATAAATTTAAAATGTTAATAAGAAAATTTTAATCTTACATTTTTTAAATTCCCGTTCTAGATTACAAGAAATTATATTTTTCTTTCTCTTTTTTAATTTTCACTTAGAACATTTTTTGACATAAAAAAAAAATAAAAAAACTTATGAATAAAATATTTATTTTAAAGAAGAACAATTAATAAAGGGATTTATAAGGTTTTAATATTCCGAAATAGTGTGATGGTTATTAATTTTTCAAAAGCAATCTCCTGCTTGTCAGTTGGAATGATGTGGAAATTAATTTCGGAATTTATAACTGAATAGTAATGCAAAATTCTAATGATAAACTCGTAGTTATTATTCTTGTTAAGCATTATAATAATAAATTTCCTTTTGTTATGTATATATAGCTATTTTTTAAAAAGAATTTAATTATTTTAAATTTCTTTTTTTTATTCTAAATATAATAAAGTTGATTAATTCATAAAAATTCAGTCTCAACAAATTGAATTTCGAAACTCTTTTGAAGTATTATTAAATAAATTAGTTTCTTAAAACAGAGTGGGGGAATAAAAAAAATTTAAATAAAAGTATATCGTATAGGTCTATTTAATAAATTACTCTTCCTATTTCACTAAAGAAATCATTATACAAAGCGAATGTCTTTCTTTTATGAAAAAGAAAAATTTTAATATTCTTGTATAAAAAGTAATTTATCCGCTTAAGATGAGATTGAAATTAATTTAAAAAAAAGGGCCTGTAAAATATGCAGAGACTTTGCACCTTAAGGCTAGCTAGTTTTTTAGTCTTTTCAGCATCCCAGTTCATATAGACTTTACACGATAGTTATTATGCTAACACGATATATATTGGTCCATGCACATATATTTATACAATTTGGTATCCAAATGGGCTAGTACTTGGCAATAAATTAAAGAACAGGCCCTTAGCATAATTCGTTATTGGCTAGCGCAGTGGTTTCCAAACTTTATGTTATCATGACTCTTAAAAATATTTAATCGTATGACGCCCGGGGGGGGCGTCATACGATTAAATATTTTTAACCCCCCTCTTCCTATTTTATAAAATAAGACAAACGCAAAAATTTTTATTGATAAAAAATTTATTAATCCAAACTAACAAAAAAAATCTGGTATGACTGGTCACACAGCACTTTGGTAATCGAAAGTTGAAAGTTGTCACACCAGAATTTTTTATTGATAAAAAATTTTTATTGATAAAAAATTTATTAATCCAAACTAACAAAAAAAATCTGGTATGACTGGTCACACAGCACTTCGGTAATCGAAAGTTGAAAGTTGTCACACCAGAATTTTTGTGTCGATATATGTTTAGTTTTAATTTATAAAACTTTAGCAATAATTTGGAAATTTGCTTGCTGTGGCTAATATTTGCGCCTTCCCTTAGACTAGTCACTGCCTCCCAGTTTGGAAAACGCTGAGCTAGCGGGCTGCACAAATAAGTGGTTGCTAGTTGCCCACTCCTATATAACAGATAATTAATACTAAAGCAAATATTTATTTAAAAAATTCCTATATATTGAATGTACGACAAACACTCGAGTTAAATGTTTTATTGAGAATTGAACAATTTTAAATCCATTTTTTTTTTCGTTTATAAATTTAATAAATTTCTTTGATTTTTCGATTATTAAAATAGGAAATACATTAAAAAAAAAAAAAAGAATAAACCATTGAAAGACAACCGCCATTAAAATACCGGGTTCGCTCTGTCAATTTAGATATTAATCTCGGCTACTGCAGCTCCCCTCTCTTCAAAGTGAATTGCATCAAAATTCTCCCGTCAGGCTTGTTTTGAAAACTTCATTAATTTTAATTAAGGATCCCTATCCCGTAAAATGAATGAATAAATAAATAATATCAAATCAATGGAAATTCTTTTTATTTCTTTTTATAAAGGAGAAATAACCAATCAACAAATTTAGTTTTATGATCAAATAATAAAAACAATGAATAATTGAAATTAAAGGTTTCGAAATAACCAAAGATAAAAATCATCAATTTAATCTTTGCATCCGTATCAATAAATACAATATAGCCTAAATGTTAAGAATACAAATCCTATGAACAAATTGTACTGGTAGAGGGAATATGAAATTTAATTAATTTTTTTGTCTTTTATTTATTGGTATTAAAGATTAAGGCCATAGCCAGAAAACCTCCGAGGGTAGAATCTTTTGGCTGACTACCCCCCCCCCCCTCTTCTCCAAATTTTAAATAATATAAAAAATCGACCAACCAGACCTTTGTTCAAAACTACAAGGGGAAAATTTACTTTATTAATAAAATCAAATTTGTTTCAAAGAGTCTATAAATGAGAAAAATATAAAATCCTAGATATTTACCACCCAAGTATGTAAAGTACGTAGTTTGAATACTACCCCTTTATATAAGTATAATAATTATTATTATCGCATTTTGAAATACCTAAATCTGCATATAGGTGTGCCATTTAACTGATTATCATTTTATTACTACAATTAAAAGAAAAAATAAATCATCTAATCAAATCTATATTTTAAATATAAATAAAAAAAATAAATAAAGTACATAAAGCTAGAGGCCCTGTTTGTACTAACACTTGTTAATTTGCGTTTAACATTTTTTTTTTTTTTTAATCAATTGACAAATAATTGCAAAAATAATTAAATGCCAACCAACCACTCTCTCTCTTTTCAGCTTTCTAGTTCAAAATAATATCGATTCTACTTTTTATTTAGCTACGAGGCAAGGGTGGATCCAGAGGTGTTTCTCGGAGGGGGTAATTTGGTGTGACTCGTCGCACAGCACACTATTTTTTCATAATTTCTGTAATTTAAAGGCACATTCTGTACTTGATTGGCAGAATATAAATACAAATCAAATTTTCAAGTATTAATTTTTAAAATTTTACATTAAAAATACATTTTTTTGCGAAAAAAAGGTATTTTTTCAAATCTCGGGGGGGGAATTACCCCCTTTACCTCCCCATGTATCCGCCCTTGCTACGAGGACCGTCGAGAGGGAAGGACTATACCCATATTTTCAAGGTGGGCCGAGAAATTTTATATTTATGGGCAAAATTATTAAAAAAATTGGTGGATCACACACAACTTTCTCTTACCTTCTAATCGAAAGTTGTGTTCTGTGCTTGTCCACCAGATTTTTGTGTCGACATATATTTAGTTCCCGACAGTACGGAACATATGAATTCAGATGTAAAATTTATAATATGGGAAAATATTTATATTTTGTTACCATCAACCATTTCTCCTATCTTCCCTATGAAATACAAGATAATGGTCTTCAGAAGATTTCAATCGCAAAATGAGAATATACATTTTAAAGAGCATCTAAAAATAATTGATTTTTGAATTTAAAAAATCGTTGACAAATTTTGAGAAAATCGAAAAAAACTGAAAAGTACATCAGTAAAGTACTAGTAATCTTTGCCGATTTTGATTAAAAGCTTATTTTTCCGGTCCCGGGGTGTTTAAGTTAAATATAATTTCAACCTCGTCCTCAATTCCTTCATCTTAAATTAACACACACACACCCCACCCACCCACCCACACACACACGACAACCATGTCCAAAACCACTTTTTTGTTCAACCTCAAAACGAAGATCCATCAAATCTCACATCAATTTTTACATACAACTTTCTCTCTATATAATTCAAAACATAGGTAAGAAAAAAAATAGTACTTCTATCCTTCAATATTCGAAACGAACTCAAATAAAGGAAAATTACAATTCAATCAATAATAATAATTATAATACATATTATTAACATATTTCTCATAAATATTAATTATTAAATAATAGAGTAAAGGAGCTAATTTCTTTATTAATTTTATTATTAATGACACTTCAATGCGACTTTTCCGCCAACTATGTTCTTTATACAATATAATATAAAATGTAAAGAGCAAACATCTACTCAAACTATAACAATAAGAATTCATTCAATCATAACATTTCAAGATATTAATTTTTATATTAAATTTATTTTGCAACTTTTGAATTTTACGTTGTGTTATAGTGAAAATTTTTTCCAACTCTATACTTGCTTATATTTATATTCCGAAAAAACCCTTGACCCTTGAACAAATTAAAAAAAAAAAAATTTGTACAAATAAAATGTCAAAGATGGATTCAGAAGTCACTAAATTATTAATTAATACTTAATAAATTTGATACCCACTAAACCTTTTTGGATATCAAATTGCGGTCGACAGAAAAATACCATAAATGAGGGCATCATTTCCTATATAACTGCATATAACTAACAAAAAAGCCATAAATAATACTAAAAAGTTATAATTTTGTTAACCTAATTTCGAAGATTTTTTATTCCCTTATTCCATTCAATGAAAGTGAAAAACAAGATGCCATGAGAAAGACAACATAAAATTTTGCATATTTTATTAAATAAAAGAAGAATGTTTAGATAAATACTTAAAAAAAGAAAAGGAAGAACATTCTTAAATGAAATTATGGCATTTTCTAGCAAAATATGACGCCACTCTCAGAGCACTTGCTGAATAGTAGATGCGTAGATGAATAAATAACGATTCACCTCAAATAAAGGATGTTTTATCAGCAAAAGAGTACCTTGTTAAGTCAAAATATCTTTAGAGTTTTTACTCAGAGTAAGAGTCAAAAAAAAAAAAGTAAAACTTTCTTTTGCATATAAAATATTTTAGTTTATTTAATAAGAATTTTAACAACAAATTAGCGAGTTGAATTTTGATTAAATTTTATTTTTAGCCTTTTAAGAGTTAGACAAAGTTTGACTTGAAAATTTTAGAACTTAGGCTTTCTATCATATGGGCGCCAGCAGAAAATTTTCCAGCAAAAGGGGGGGAGGAAAGGGTAAAAGTTTTTAAAAATAATATTCTATACATAATAGTTAATTTACCAAAATAATCTAATTACTATTATATAAGTCTTTTTAAATATTCACCCTCCCATCAAAAAAAAAAAAAAAAAATATACGTAGGATCGGACTAAGCCGAGCGCACAACTTGCCCACTCAATATTCAAAGAAATAACGCAACGCGTTTGCTTATTTGTTTTGATTTTGCTCTGTTGCTATGCATAATTTTCGAATTTAAATAGTTTTTTTTTAACAAATTTATAACAAATTAGGGTACTAGTATTATATATCATTTTAATCAAGAGAAAGTCTAGTTTCTGAATATATAAAAAAAATTATAGATTATGTAAAAAAAAATATTGGCCCCCCCTCTAGAGCGCCCTCTAATGGTCCGATGTCTACCAAAAGCTTTTCAGTTCTTGGCCTCTACCCCTAGTTTATGTGTGCAAAATTTCAAAACAATTGAATGAGTTTTCGTTGACGAAAAAAATTACCACAGACATTCCAAAAACTACTTAAATGGATTCAGGAGATCTCATAACGCATTTTTGCAGCTTCAGAAAAATTTCGATTTTTTTTACGATTATAAATTTACCTGCCCAACTTACGGTTGATGGTCAAAGTTAAAAATTATAATATATTTTTAAAACAACCCTGTAAAAAGCAAATTTTTTTTCCACAGACTCCGAAAGACCTGGACCCTCTCAAAGGGAAAAGTTTCATTAAAATTTTTGAAGTAGAATGAGCATAGTGAACCTTGAGGGATACAGGGACATACATTTTTCTTCTGGTCACGTTGGATCTACTGTGTGTGTACCTGCTGCGGGCGTGTGTATCCCTGTGTGCCCCTGGTGTGGAAGTGTAAATCCCTGTGTCCCTCAAGGTTCACTATACAAACCTGCTGCGGGCGTGTGTAACAGTTATCCCTCTATCATTTTTAATCATTTTTACTGGGGTAGTTTAAACAATAGAAGTTATTAATTTGGTTCATGTTTTCGGATAATTTAGTAAAAATTAGTGAAAATGCCTAAAGGGGCGAACATACATCAATTTTAGTTCTAAATATAATTATTTAATTGTTTGCAAGTGGATAATAACTGTGCTTTATTGCCCTTCGGCGATTCATTCTCTCTCTACTCGTGTTCAATGAATAAGACACATCGATTTTGAAAATCTAACTTTGTTTGAAAATCTATCGAAAACGATTTTCCGCTAGGAAAAGGGGGAGGGGAGGGAGGGGGGGAGAGAAAGAGAAGCGAAGGCCTTTTGCCTGAAGCTTGCAGGAGAGTTAATTAGATCAGAGCCTGGGGTGAAGACTATACAACTACTACATTCGTCTGAAAAGAGAAACTTTAATCCATGCTCTGACTTAAAACTCGACTGGGCGACTTTTCTCTTTTATTTTTGAATAAACCTTCAATGAATTTAGAGATGGGCTAATTTTATATACAAAAGGCTAGGATATCTTTTAACTTCAATTTGCTGTATGTTTGACTAATTATTCAATAAATCAGGGAACGTTAAGGAAGGCCAACATTAAATTACATGGTTCAGCACTTATTTGTTTTGTTAAACATCAATAGATAGTGCCTTTTATTCATCTTTTAATATTACCAAATGGCTTAAATAATAATGCCTGGACCCCCAAATACTTATAACATTTCAAATAACGTTAACGTCAAAAGTCTTATATGGCCTGAGTTGCCGAAAAGACTGTGTGAATGTGAGTGTGAGTGTGAATGAGAAAAAAGTGAGTATTTTTTAAACAAATATATAAATCTTTTAATATTTTTTTCTCTTACCTATATATGTAATATATAGTGAGAAAATAATGCGTTCATGTCAAAAATTCGATGTCTTGGAAATGCACGTTTTGAATCCAAAAAAAAAAAAAAGTAGGCCCCGCAAATTGGTCTGTGTGGGACGATTTTAAACATGAAGGAAATGAGCTACGAGGTTGAAATTTTTATATTTAAGTTAGGTGCCCTCCCAAATAGTTAAAATAAGCTTTTGAACAAAATCAGCCAAAAGGTACTAGTACTTTACTGAAGAACTTTTTCAGTTTTTTTTCGAATTTCTAAAAATTAGGTCTAACGATTTTGAATAAAGTTTATAAATCTACTATTTATTAGATGC